>APFE031200806.1:0-27024 GCA_000404065.3 Pinus taeda | reverse complement strand
TATTCCCACCATAGATATGATTGAATGCATTGTAAAATCCGAGAGCTGTAAAAATACTTTTGCTGGCAAAAAATGTGTTTTTGTGGAGAAAAAAAAAACTTTTGCTGCTAAAAGAAAATTGATTCTGATATCAAAATGTATTCTGGCCTCAAACAATATATTAAACACAGTAAAACGCAAGAGCGTTAACTATGTTAGTCACTTTTAAAATAGCTTTATGAAAACAATACTATGGTAGCCCAACAACGTGGCATATATAGAACAGTAGCCACACCAAACATTATATACAAAGTGTATTAAAACCATCCAAATGCTATTCATATACTATTGACCATTGGAAGGCATGAATAGAATTCCGTTGCGCTAAAGATCTTCACCGCATATAATTCCCCGAAGCTATAGCAAATAAATGTTATCTAAATTTCAATACTATTCACACGCATATACTGTCATAATTTAAATTTCAATACTATTCAAAAGTACTCGTCTGGGCGGCGCCACCACTAAGAACGAGGTCTCGGTTATGGCCAGAGCTTGTAGACCGCAAATCCCTAACAAAGCCCGCGTCCATGGCAGAAACGGTCACCAGGGTTCGCAAAGTGAGTATGCCAGAAAGCAAGATTAATATCTAGCTAGAAAGCCTGCAATTTCGAGTACACATCCATCTGGGGCAAAGAAGTCGACGGTCTAAGATTGGCTACGCCATAAGTGTTTTTCCCTTCGTCAAATACATGAGTCGAATCCTTAATGAAAACGTTCTCTCCATTGGCAGGCTGGTAGGATTTCAAAATGAGTTGCAGAGCCTGTTCGGGTTAGGAAAGGAGGCAAATGACCGACAATAGTAAGTGAGATGGGAGTCCCTGGTTCTGCTCGATAGAACCTACATCGAGCGGGAGATGTTGGGGATCCGCACAGTCAAAATGATTTCAATCACAATCATAGTATGGACAGCTAGAACGTTGTAGGATTCCATACGCAGAGGAACGTTGAAAAGGATTCCATATGCAGAGGAACGTTGCAGCGTAGTGTTTGTTTAGGAAAATGGCAACAGCATTCAAGGCGAGCAGCGTAACAATAGCAGGCTTGACAGAAAATGTCAGAATCTGGCACCAACGAATATATGGGCAACGTATTGCATAGAGCAAGCTTTATAGGGAGCAGAGCACAGGTAATGGCAGATAGAATGCAGAGAGTACAAACACTTAGTCAAATAAGGGAGTTACAAGACACAAGAGCTAAAAAAAGGAGCTGGCTCTGATACCATGTCAGGCCAGGCAGTAACTCCACAAAACAAAAACTAATTCATATATTATTTCATTAGGTAGGTCTTTGTTATATACAATAGGGAGTGACTGTTCAGTTCATCTCCCGATGTATGTTCACATTCCTAATTTAATTATTTACATAAATTCACCCAATCATGAAGATTAGGTGTCAAAAAAATCTGAGGAAAAGAGTGGGAACCATCCAACAAAATAAGTTAGATTAGAATCGAAATGTATGAAATATTTACAATGAAGGAGAATTAGTGAGAACCATCCAAAAATAAGTGAAACTTCCTTTAAATCCCAAGTAAAGAGTGAGAACCATCCAAGGAAAGAAGTTAGTCAAAAGTCAGTCTCAACTTGAAGGCAAGAGTGAGATTGTCAATACCAGATTAGAGCTACATTATATAATCATTTAAGAGCGCCATATAAATTAATCTTCTAAAGAGATCAACATGTCTTTTTAGAGAAAGGATAACAACTATTCTACCCCACAACATGAGCTAAGCTCAAACAAACAAATTCAAATTAATATTAACTTAAACATGTATATATCTGCCAAGAAAATATTTGATATTATTAAGGAATAATTAATAAAGTTAAATAATTAAAATGATTACCATGAAATAAATTTTTTGTTCAGCTAACAAACTAGCTTAGATCCATCTTAACTGGGGATCTACCAATCTCTTAATATCCAAACCTCTTTTGGAGTTAAAAGAGATTTCATGTGGAGCTAGGTATATCAAGAGTTAAGATGGATCTAGGCTAGTTTATACACTTCGTGTTTTTCCTTTGGATAAAATTAACCCCACATATTTTTTTAGGTATGATACCAATTTTCATCATTTATATATGTGAAATACATATTAATTTTCTCTTGGATAAATTTTACTTCACATGAAAACATTTTAGTTGTAATATCAATTTACATAATTTATATATCTGAAATACTTATTAATTTTTATTTAGATAGATTTTACTTCACACAAAAGCATTTTAACTATCATATCATTTTACTAGATCTTATAACTATGATGTCCATTTACTTAATTTTTGCACAACATTTTAGTTTTGTAACCATTCCAATTTCATGCAACATTTTACATTTAATAAAAGTTGACCTACGTTTATTTAATTTCAACTAATAATCTTATATGTTTTTTACATCATAGATAAAATGTAATCTAATATTTGTTGTGTAATGCTCTCAAATCTAAGTGGAATAAGAAATGAGGTGTGGGAAAGTTTTATAATTGAGTGAGTTTGTTGTCCCATTATAAAAGCTCACAAAACATTTTAAAAAAACAATATTTCAGTATTACAAATTACAAATTATATAGTTTAATTTTTTTTTGAAGATAAAACATATTTTAATTTAAGATTTTGATACCTATTTTTTTTGCTAAACTAACTTATTTTTTTTGTTTTCTTGAAATTCTTATCCATATTTTATATCTTTATGATCTAATATTATTATATTTATCTATTTTTTTTAATTTAATTGAATGAACCTACTCAATAATCTTTTATTTCAGAATTATAAATTACAAATTAATAGTTTAATTTTTTTAAAATTTAACATATTTTAATTTAAGATTTTGATACCTATTTTCTTTGGCTAAACTAACTTCATATTTCTTTGTTTTCTTGAATTTTATCCCTATTTTATATTTTTGTGATATAATATTATTATATTTATCTATTTTTTTTAAATTATTTGATTCAACCTATTCAATGTTTTTTTTTTCTTTAAATTTCTTATTGACCATATCTCATGATAGGGCGTCTTAGAACGAATTTTTCAATTTTTTTAACTTTTGCACAGCGTTGTGTCTATTCACGTCTGTATGGTTGTTTGAATAGAAAGCATGGTGTCTGTGTTCTTTGAATGTTATTTTTTTTGTTGGGATATGTTTTTTCAAAGCACGTGCACGTGATGGGTTGAAGATATCCTAATGTGATTACGAAATTACGATGACGTTATTAAGTAAAAATGGTAAAGTGCTAATAATTCATATATTTATTAATTAATATATTTCGGCGTGATTTGTGTTGAGTCTTGAGACTATTCAACTGTGAATATAGCTGTTGAATGTTATTTTGTTGGGATATATTTTTCTCAAAGTGTGTGCTGCTCTTTATCGTCGCTCGTTGATGTCTCATCTAGGAATATGCTTGTCCTTTGCTTTGATACCTCCTTGTCCTTTGCTTGAGTGTTTCTTCCCACACAATTGTGTGGTTTTGTCACCGAGTTGCCAATGGTAGGTGCGTAATATATTCAGGCTGCACCAGTGAACTTGAGATAAATACATAAAACCGTTTGTGCATATAGCGTGATCATAATCTATGTAATGAAACATAGGAAAGTAATAGATGGATTCTTGGAGAAGAAATGGTGTGTCTCCTGGATTTCTAGCACCCCATGTCAGCAGTCTCACTTTGATGGCCTTCCTGTCCCTTGTCATACCAGTTTTTCCTACCACTTTTGTTTTCGACCGATTCAACAGAACCAACTTGATATTGGAGGCGGATGCTTCACTCATGCACTCCCAATCCGTGCTTTCTCTCACAAATCACACGCGTTTTATGCTTGGCCGGGCGCTGTATTCGATCCCTGTTCTAATGAAAAGCAACGGCACACTTTCCTCCTTCAGCACTACCTTCGTTTTCAGCATGGTCCCGCCCCAATCTAATGCAGGTGGGAACGGAATGGCTTTCATTCTCACACCCTACACATCTCCCATGGGCGCTGCCCCAGCTGAGTATCTGGGCTTGCTTAACGATACCAGCAACGGCCAGCCATCCAATCACTTGTTCGCTGTGGAGTTCGACACGGTCAAGAGTGCGGAATTCTATGATCCCGACGACAACCATGTGGGCGTGGACATCAACAATCTCATTTCAATGAACACGAAACCTGCCGGCTATTGGAAAGGGGAGGATTTCCAACCATTGAGCCTCAAGAGCGGACGCAACATACAGGCCTGGATCGATTACGATCATCTTCAAAGCCGGCTCAACGTTAGCATAGTGTTCGCCGGCTTGCCTAGACCACAGAAGCCCCTCATCTCTGAGAAAATCGATCTGTGCAGCGTTCTAGAAAAGAAAATGTTCGTTGGCTTTTCAGCGGCTGCAGGGAACAATTACGTCGAAGACCATTACGTTCTTGCGTGGAGTTTCAGCACGGAAGGCACGGCACCCCACCTCAATATTTCACATCTTCCTTCGTTTCATGCTAACATGAACTACAAGCGTCCGAAATGGGGATTTATAGCCGGCGTGACAGTGGCTGCTCTAATTATCATTTTGCTGGTGGTTGCGGTTTTGTTTTTCCAAAGAAGAAAAAACAAAGAAAATATCGAAGAATGGGAGCAGTTCTGGCCCCACAGATTTCCTTACAAAGACCTAAACATCGCCACGAAAGGATTTAGGGACGAAAACATTTTGGGCGAGGGGGGATTCGGCAAGGTTTACAGGGGTGTTCTCCCGGGCAGCGGCCGCGAAGTCGCAGTGAAACGCATAACAAATGAGTTCACGGAGGCAATGAAGAGTTTCGTGGCAGAGATATCGACCATGGGGCGCATGCAGCATCGGAACTTGGTACAGCTCCTGGGTTGGTGCAGGAGGAAGAAGCAGCTATTCATAGTTTACGACTACATGCCTAACGGCAGCCTTGATAAACTCATATTCGGAAACCCACCGGTGGTCCTGCCGTGGCCTCGGCGATACGCGATCCTGAAGGGCGTAGCCGCGGGCTTGCTGTATCTCCACGAACAGTGGGAGAAGAGGGTCATCCACAGAGACATCAAGTCTAGCAATGTGCTGCTGGATTCTGAGCTCAACGGGCGGCTGGGAGACTTTGGCCTCGCTCGGCTGTATGATCATAGCAAGAATCCTGGGACGAGTCGCCTTATGGGAACGCTGGGGTATATGGCGCCGGAGCTCACACGGACCGGTAAGGCCACGACCAGGTCGGACATGTTCAGCTTCGGGGCTCTGCTGTTGGAAGTGGCGTGCGGGAGGAAGCCCGTGGACCTATCCATGGACGATAGACGAGTGTCTTTGGTGCGTTGGGTGTCCGAGCTGCACTCGGACGGAAGGCTGCTCCATGCGGCGGATTCGAAACTGAGAAATGAATACGACGCGGGCGAGATGGAAAAGGTATTGAAACTGAGTCTGTTTTGCTCCGATCCCAACGCGGAAAGAAGGCTAGGGATACGGCAGGTGTGTCAAATACTGGCAGGTGAAGCTCCTTTCCCTGACGTCCACACTGCTTCAATTAACGTGAATGTTATCGGTCTGTCAATTGTAGGTGTTAATGGGGATGCCGATTCAACTGAACCAGAGGACAGGCTTCTGGATGAAACTCCGAGTGGAAGCCGGTCAAACTGGCTCAATTCAACCTCGTTAAGCTCTTCATCTTCATTCAACATCGTTCAGTATTCAGCATAATAAATTTGTGTATTCTAAATGCTATACGTTTTTGTATACTACGTTTCTCCACATCTTTAAGTTCCATATATAATAAAAAACTGTAGTTCAACTCCACATCTTTAAATTCCAACTAAAAAACTGTAGTTTAAAATTTAAATGTTGTATGTTGTGGTTGTTTTATTAAAAGGTTTAACACTAAATTTGACTTATTAATATCGAGTTGACTGAATTCATTTATGCATTTCAAATAAAAAATAGGGAAAATTGTATTGTATTACCACTGTATCACTGAAATGCATGAAAAATTAACCAAAAAAATCCTTTAGAACCATTAAACTTATTCACCTATTTCTCGATCTTTGAATTCCCCTATTCACTCCAAAGGAATTGGTGTACTATTTCTGGTCCCAGATTAGCTTGAGCTGTTTGAAAGGTAAGTAGTATTGCGGGTATCTTATTTTTTTGTCAATGTAAGTAGTATTGCGGGTATGTACTGAAAAGTAGTATTATGGGTATATTATTTTTTTGTTAGATAATTTAATTCTAATCACTAGTAGATTGTAGATTTCCAGAATATTTGGGAATCAGATAGACATGAACGTAGTTAATTTTTTTTTTAATTCCCCAATATTAAAGGAATTTACAATTGACTTAAAAATGCTTTTACAAACATAGACATGGTTAATTTTTCGCCTGATTCCCCAATATTCGGAGAATTGCAATCGACTTCAAAAAACCTTTTCAATCACTTGCTATGTTATATATTTATCTGTTTAAATCTCTAAATTTAATTTCGATTAATCTAGTTTAATTCATTTTTAATATAGTCATTGTCTCCATAATTTTCAATTATTGTCATAGTATCAGAACTAATTTTACATAAAACCAACTTGAGCGAAGTGAGAGCAACAAAGAAAAAGAGGCGAATCTGCAAAAAAACAACTTGAGCGAAGTGAGAGCAACCAAAAAAAGGGGCGAGTCTGCAAAAAAACTCCCTCAAAATAGCAAAAAAATCAACTGTTAAGAAGCCCACTGTTGT
This sequence comes from Pinus taeda, assembly GCA_000404065.3. Lineage (NCBI taxonomy): Eukaryota > Viridiplantae > Streptophyta > Pinopsida > Pinales > Pinaceae > Pinus > Pinus taeda. The sequence continues at coordinate 20,283 of APFE031200806.1, read as the reverse complement.
CAAACCGTTGAAGGCCAAGAAAAAACGTTATTTGTTATGTTTGATAAATCCAATTTTTCTTAAATTGAGGAACGGTTGCTAACGCATCCAAGATGTTGTGGCAGCCAGAAGTACGTTACCGTAATTTATAAGGCACCATTCAACGACCAACAATTAAAGAAGAAAAGCACCATTCAACGGTCAACAATTAAAGAAGAAAGGCACCATTTTGTAGTCCCACCTAAGGGATAAAACCCAATAGCATCCGATTGTGTAGCCGCAAAGCCACCGTGTACTAGGGGTGAAACATCGGCCCAACGCATCCCATGTTGAATATGTAATTTCAACGCAGCATTTAATAAGCACAAAATCACCAAAGTAAAACCACACATCCGCGGTAAGTTTTTCGGGACCGCTTTTGAGTGAAGTGGTTTTCGTACACAGGCGACCCTAAAAAATAGTAGTAGTCTATAACGCGACTTTTTGAAAGTCTTTTCGGCGGATTTTTCCGGTCAAAATCCGGCAGCAATTCATTGGAATCCCAAGTTTGATAGCTAGTTTCTGCACAATCAATGGCTCCCAGGGGTTTTCCAGGGCGCTGAATCAAAATATGCAGTTAAAAAACATTTTTTAACTGCTAAAAATCAAGATTTAACCTCATTTCTTCGCCCGGATTCCGTCACCGGATCTGCACAATCAATGGCTCCCAGGGGTTTTTCAGGGCGCTGAATCCAAATATGCAGTTAAAAAACCATTTTAACTGCTAAAAATCAAGATTTAACCTCATTTCTTCGGCCGGATTCCGTCACCGGAATCTCCAAAAAGTCGCATTATAGACAACTCCGAAAAAATATAGTGTTGAAGCCTGGCAGAGGCATGACATCACTCTCTGACAGTTTCTAGGGAGGTAAATGTCGATTAAAAAGTTGAAGCTCTTCCGATATCTATGTCCGTTGTCCGATCTGCTCCATCAATCTCCGCCATAGATGGTCTCAACCTGCATACGACCAACATTAAAAGCTTGGCGTGGAGTAAAATCAAGTTTCATTTTGACCATACCTTTATTAATGAATTGTCATATGCGTAGGTAGATTTTAGATTTTTATTTTTTTACGGCATGTATGGGCGTGAATTAAATAATGGTATGGGCAAGTCAACGTTTTTTTTTAAATGTTTTTGCCATATAGTTTTTAATGTATGTGAGTTGAATATAGTTTTTACATACGGGAGAAGAGAGCTTGCAGCTGCCGAAAAGCACAGGGGAAACACAGCAGTGTAAAAGACTCCCGACAGTGAATGAAATTAAGGATTCCTTCTTACAGGTGTTTCTATTGTTTGTTGAAACGAATGAGAAAGAATTTTTTTATGAAATGTAAAATCTCCAGCATTTCGAATGTAATGAAGAATTTCACATAGAAGTGAATGTAAAAGAATTTATTTTACAGCAGTAAACATATGTAAGAATTTCTATTCTTAGAGCAGTAAATGAAAAAGCTAAAACTATTTTATAGCAGTAAATGTGAAAAGAAGATTTTACACAGTGGTGTAAAAATCATTTGTAAAAGGAGGCAGAGTATTTTGTTTTAAAAAAAGGGTTTCTGGGCGAATCCCTCTCAGCATAGAGGATGAATATGTATCAGTGAATTTGTTTTAATAAATAGAAATCTTTTATGGTGTTGCAATACTCTGTTCTCAGTAAATTTCTTTTAAAAGCTTCCCTGTGCAAAAAGGTCCTTGAGTAAAGGAAACCGAGCATTGCCTCTGTGTGCTTGAGTTGTTTGTTTTTGGGATTTTGCCACAAAAATCCCCGTGTCACAACTCTAACTTATTAAACGAATTCACACACGTAATTTTTTTTTTATAAGGTTCATTTACTAATGATTATGGGCATGCACTATGAGGTAGATGGTAACATTAATATCATTATCCCATGATATTGTGCGGAGACTGTACCACAAGATTTGGAGTACTTTGTTTATATTATTTAATTCCATAAGGTTTATTGTCATGCCGCCACTGCTTGCCAAGTGGCATACCTATCGGTTCACTATGCTGGCGACTGTGACTGCTCTTTATTGTCCTGACCGAACCCTGCACCTTGAAATCTGGGAGTAAGATCTAACGACGATGACAAAACCTTCTTCCATCGAACTATGGAGAGTTGATCCCGCTCTCCAAGGTTACTATTTAGGGTTTGAGGCCGCGGGTATACCTTGCTGCTAGAACATACATTGGCATTTTCCTTCGCGGCTTCCATGGTATTCGACTGGCTTCCGAGGTCCACCAGGCGGGGGTCCTCTGCTACTCTACCAGGTATATGGTTCCGTTTATCCTCTGCTACTCTACCAGGTATATGGTTCTGTTTACTGTGAAGCTGGTGTAACCTTCGCCTATGGTTATAATATATTCATGTGTTAACTGTTTTGTTTGGGTGCAGACTTACCAACAGTCGCGTCCTGTCCGTTTTCATGTTAATTATATGTTTAATAGGCTTCCTGGTATGCAGGCGTTCGATCGTTCACTAATTAATTTACATCTAGAGATTTGTCCATCCCTTCTACAGGTATGCATTTGGTCTCATCCCGATAGCTCGGCTTGACTACCTGTTTTCATATTTCACAGTTATGCCATTGGTCGCTTAACCCCTTTTTAAATTTGTTTGTTCGTTGTCTGGAAATGGCGGGGACCTCTCTGCCGAACGGTGCAGGTCTTGGGTTCGATTGATAATCGCTGGGTCATTCGATCTGAGTGATGTTCCAGGTTGAATTCTGCAGTTCCGCCCACTCGAACCGAGGTAAGTCGACCCTTGACTAATTTTCAATTTTCTTTCAGTTTGTATTCCTCTCGGTTAGTCCGGCTCTGCTAATGGACTATCTTTGCTTGGCAGGGGTTACCCTTCGCATGGTAAGACTGTGGATGACCAGTCCGGTTGCTCGCCATCTGCGGGTAAGTAATAACTTTATTGGCTCTTCTCCATGCATCCGTTGTCGTTTCCTCCCAGTTAACCCCGCTGTTTACTGGCAGGTCCTTCCGCGTTCTCATGAAACCCTCCGCTAGACTCTGTCGAGGTTGCAACAATTAATTTCCGTCATTGTGTTCATTGTTTGTATATGGTTTAATGCCTTGGTTACTCGCGGATATTTCTTTTTATTCATGGTTGTATTGACATGGAACAGTGAATGCCCTTGAGCGATTCACGATTTGGTTTCTGGGTTTGCTGTTGAATGATACACAGTTCCAGATTTTATATATATCAACTTGTTTTCATTATGGCGTCTCACCATTCTTTTTCCGTGATTATTAAAAGTGTGTTGCATTCTGTAGTTTAATTTCTGAGCTAGGCGTCAACCTGTAGTAATCATACGGGTTTGCCCTCATAGTCTCGGTACAGTTTATGATTCGCTCATTGTGATTTAATCCTCTTTGCAATATTTGTAATGATTGAGCTATTCGGTTTCGATATCCTTACATGCTCATATGACGCGCGAAGAGTGTTCACTACAGGTTATCATTAGATAGATGTTCGGTTGTATTGATTACCGCATATGGTCTATTAAATTCTAGGTTATCGCCCTTTATTTCTTGCTTACAGTTCTTAAAGAAAATGTCTTAAAGTTCTGGGTTATCGCCCTTTCTTTCTTGCTTACAGTTCTTAAAGAAAACACCTTATGAGGAATGTCTGTTTTTCTTAATCTCTACACCATTTAAGTTTTAGTCATTATTTTGAATAGTTCTGTCAAAGCAATTTACTGCGTAATCCTCTGTATAATATAGCTTAAGTTTGTTTAATCATGAGTTTTTCCTTCTTGAGGAACGTTAATAAGTTTTCTCGTATTCATGACTGTAATTATATACAAGCTATTTCTCTGTCTTTTAACTACAGGCTCCTACTCGGCCTGTTAGATTAATAACAATCTAATGATTTCTTTAAATCTATTGACTAATATTTCCCTTATGATTTACTGTTGTTTATCGCTTACAACCCACTGGTTATCCTCCTTTCACTGAGGAGTGACCTCTGGCTAGCGAATAAAGAAGGTTTCTTTATAGTGTTTGACATTGCTACAATAAATTTGAGTTCATTCTTCCTTGTTTATTTCATAGCATACTGTTAAGCCTTTGCTCACTTAACTAAACTGTAAAAACTCAGTAACTGTACAAAATTACTGCTATACTTACCTGAGAGTTTGTCCTAAAGCTTCCACACCCTTGCAGGTTTTCCTTTTTTTTAAAGAAACAGGGAATTATCCCTTGCTTATCGATCGTCCCCACCATGAGACTAATTACGAGAATTACGTCTCCCCCCAAGCTCATTGCCAGACCACTGTCTTCAGCAATTACTTGAATGCACAGCATGTGCCATGTTATGTGATCACCACGAGACGTAACATACCTCCTTTTCCTTGTCCTCCGTCTGTTCCCCAATAGCCCGGATGTCTCCTCCTTTCTAAGGAAGGAGCAAAACAGTTAGGGTTTTCTTTCCCTTCTTGACAACTGTTTTATTTTTAAAAAAAAAGGAAAAGAAAATTATCATCAAGAAAATAACTTCCTTGCTCAAAGTTACCAATGTAATTCTTTTATTCATGCTTCAGTTTTTACATAAGCAATACTAATAATTTATCCCAGTAAAATATATATATGTTTTCCTTTTAAGACAGAAAAGTAATTTCATTAATTACCGGGATCATTACATCTTCCCCCCCTGAGATTGGACATCATCTCGATGTCTTCCAGCTTCAAACAGTCCTGGATAATTCTTTAACATTAACGCTTCATCTTCCCAAGTGGCCTCCTCAGGCCCAAGATGTTGCCATTGAACCTTAACTTGGGTAATAACTCGTTTCCGTAGTTGTACTTCTCTCCGGTCGAGAGTGTTCAGTGGTTCGACGAGGACCTCTCCTTCCGGTTCGACCTGCAGCAAATAATATTTAAGTTAGTTTTTCTTTTTCCTTTAAGAAAATGATCGTCTAACTATTACCTTGACAAGTCTATTTGTCCTATTAGTTCCCACCTGAATCTCTTGCCATCTGATCAGATGTCTAGGGTCATAGACATATTTTTTTAAAAATGACACATGGAAAACGTTGTGAACCCGGATGTGGCTGGGTAGAGCGAGTTGGTATGCTACTGGTCCAACTCTTACCAGCACTTGGAAGGGTCCACAATATCGGGGAGCTAACTTAGTGCACCCGCTCCATTGTAATGTACTTCTTTTGGCTTGAATCTTAATGTACACATGGTCTCCCACCTGATATTCCTTAAACCTCCTTTTCCGATCTGCAAAATTTTTCTGTCTATCTTGGGCAGCTTTCAAATTAGTTTGTACCCTCTTTACCATGTCCTCCATTTCCTTAAGCATCTCGGGCCCTAGACTCAATCTATCCTCTGGCCCAACCCAATTCGAGGGAGTACGACACTTCCGTCCATACAGAATTTGAAAAGGACTTAGTTGGGTTGAGGTATGGTATCCATTGTTATATGCGAATTCTACCAAATGTAGATATTCCTCCCACAACGTAGGCTGTTGCATCACGTAAGCTCTTAAAATGTCTTCGACCACTTGGTTTACCCGTTCCGTCTGCCCATCCGTTTGGGGATGATATGCTGTACTGAAATTCAGCTGAGTTCCCAATTTAGCAAATAATGTCCTCCAAAAGGGTGAAGTGAATTTCACATCTCGACCAGAAATGATTGTCTTCAGGAGTCCATGTAATTTGAACACGTTCTGCATGAAGACATGAGCGATCTGCGCAGTCTTGTACGTAGATTGTACAGGTATGAAATGTGCGGCTTTACTCAAGTTGTCTACCACTACCATGATAGAATCGTTATTTCTCTTTGTCTTTGGCAATCCAGTGATAAAATCCATGGTGATGGTCTCCCATTTCCATTCCGGTATGGGTAGTGGCTGTAATAGTCCGGCTCGATGTTGATGTTCTGTTTTAATTTGTTGGCATTCCAAACACTGAGCTAAATACTGGGTCACATCCTTCTTCATTCCAGGCCAGAAATAATTTCCTCGAATTGCAGTAATCATCTTCTGATAGCCTGGATGTCCTGCATAGTGACTGGTGTGGAACTCATCCAAAATCAGACTTTTAATCTGGTTCTCATTGGGTATATATATTCTTCCCTTGTAATAGAGCATACCTGCCTTATCCAGTTCAAATTTTTGTGGGTTTCCCTCATCATTGGCCTGCTGTAATTGCTTCTTAATTTGTTGGTACTCTGCATCCTGTTCTGTTGTTCTCTGCACAGTTTCTAAGAGAGTACTTTTCCAGCTACTTAGGGATATTTGATATAAGCTTTGCACCTTTCGACTTAAGGCATCAGCCACCCGGTTCTCCTTTCCCTGCAAATGTTTAATATCGAAGTCAAATGTGCTTAGGAAATCCGCCCATCTGGCTTGTCTGGTGTTTAAAGTGGGCTGGATGAAGTATTTAGTTAGACTATGATGGTCAGTCAATAACAAAAACTTTCTCCCCAAGAAATAGTGTCGCCACATCTTCAGGGCATGTATAACAGCGATCAGTTCCAAATCATAAGCAAAATTTTTTACTCATGTTCTTTGAGCTTTCTTGATTCATAGGCAATCACTTTGCCTTCTTGCATTAATACACCTCCCAACCCTTCCTTGCTTGCATCTGTGCATACCACATATTCTTTGTCAGGATCTGCTATACTCAAGATCGGTGTTGTAGTAAGCAATCGTTTTAATTTTTCGAAACTTCTCTGACATTCGGGGGTCCATTGGAATGCTCTTCCCTTTTTCTGCAGAGAAGTGATGGGGAATGCCACTTTGGAAAAATCTTTCACAAATCGTCTATAGTACCCGGCTAAACCCATGAAGGACCGGATATCCGTGACATCCTTTGGTACAGGCCACTCCATTATAGCCCTTACCTTTTCAGGGTCTACAACAATGCCTTCCTTGGTAATCACATGGCCTAAATACTGAATCTCTTCTTGGAAAAAGTCGCATTTACTAAACTTGGCGTACAGCTGGTGTTCCCTAAGGATCTGCAGCACCATTTTAAGATGCTCCTGGTGCTCTTCGACCGTACAAGGATATATTAATATATCGTCAATAAATATCAGTACAAACCGATCCAGATATTGATGAAAAATACTATTCATTAAACACATGAATGTGGCAGGGGCGTTAGTTAACCCAAAAGGTAATACCACAAACTCATAATGCCCATACCTTGTTCGGAGGGCAGTTTTGGCAATGTCCTCTTCTTTAATCCGGATCTGGTGATAACCTGACCTGAAGTCAATCTTAGAGAACACGGTCGCTCCTTTCACTTGATCGAACAATTCGTCAATTCGTGGTAAGGGGTACTTGTTTTTGATGGTCAGTTTGTTTAACTGCCGATAATTAATGCACATTCTCAGGGTTCCATCTTTTTTCTTGACGAACAATACTGGAGCTCCCCAAGGTGACACACTAGGTCGAATGTAATTTTTATCTAATAATTCTTGCAGTTGCATCTTCAATTCTGTTAACTCAGGCACGCTCATTCGGTAAGGTGCTCTTGATACTGGAGCTGCGCCTGGTATCAATTCTATAGTAAAGTCTATATTTCTTTTTGGGGGTAATCCGGGGATTTCCTCCGGAAATACATCTGCAAAATCTTGTACCACAGGAATGTTATCCAAAGCTGCTACTTTTCCTTTACAGTCTGCAAAACCTACTTGTATAGCATACATCTGACATCCTTTTTGAATACATTTTGCCAACTGAGTTGCGATTATTGGTCGGATTTGCACTGGTTGTTGGATCCCTTGTATTTCTTTTCTATGTCCATCTTGATCTTTATAATAAATGACTTTAGTTTTGCAATCAACTAATGACCAGTGTCTTTCCAACCAATCCATTCCAATTAAAACATCGTACGATCCGAGAGGGAGTACATTCAGATCCGCTACCACTGATTCTCCAGCTATTGAAAGTGAACAATCCTTAATTTTTGCTGTGACTCGCCTCTTGGCCCCCGTGCTTAATTGTACCAGCCATGGGTGTTTAAATTTAACAGGCTGTAGTTTATAGTGTTCTACTATCTTGGGACTCACATAACTTAATGTAGCACCAGGGTCAATTAAAACAGTTATACTAAGGTCTGAAATCTTACCTTCAAATTCGACCATAGTGGGTTGATACTCTGCCTGATGATCGTCCAAAGCTGCGTTAATTCTGGGTATGCTACGTCCAACTTGCCAACAGTTGAGGCTTCATGGATTTGTGACAGCTGTTCTGTTCCCTTCCGCTGTGGGCAGTTTTTAACATAGTGTGGTCCCCCACAGCCCCAGCACTGCACCTGGGGTCTAGTCGTCCCCTCACTGTCCATTCTTATATGTTGTTCATTGATTTTTGGTTCATTTGATGTCTTAAACTTGCTTGCACTTCTGTTTACATTTCTATTATTTGGCCCCTTGTTAAATCCTTTGCCACTACGACTTCCTTTATTTAGACCATTCGTCTTGAAGCCTTTCCTTTCATTCCATTTCATGCTAGCAGTATCTCCTTTTTGCTTGCTTTGTTGGTAGCAAATTCTGGCTTTACGAATTACCTCGTCCATTGACTTAGGATTATCGAATTCAATCCGTTCTCGCATATATCGGGGCAGGCTGCTAACAAAACGTTGTACCTTTGCTTTTTCTTCCCTTATATATGGCACATAACGGAGCAAGGAGGTGAAACGGGTAATAAATTCATCAATTGTCTGCTGTCCCAGCCGTAGATCATGGAATGCTTGTGCTTTTTCGTCATAAAAACGTTCGGTTAGGTATCTCTCCTTAAAGTACCGTTGGAAATTCTCCCAAGTGATCGTTTGCTCCGTCACCCCTTTCACTATTTTGACTTCCTCCCACCATAAGGTGGCTTTTCCTTGCAGTTGAAAAATAGCCAACCGGGCTTTAAGGTTGTGGTCGTACTCGTACAACTGAAAATACTTATTCATATTAATCAGCCAAGCTTCTGCCGCTTCTTCCTATTCTCCGTCAAAATGTGGGGGCTTAATCTTGCGGAATTCTCCTTGTAACTTCGTCCTTTGTCTCTTTGAGGTTTGTTGTTCCAATGCATTATCAGAACACTCCTCTTGCTCCTCAGATCTCTCAGGTGGTATAGGATGATTTTGTTCCTCTCACATCCGTTGTTGTTCTGCACTAGGATTAATTGGCAGTTGATTCTGTCTCTCAGACAGACTTTTTAAAATCCTTTCCTATTTTGTTGTCAGTCGTGCATTGTCTTTTCGTAATCGAGCCATTTCCCTTTTAAGTTCTTGTACCGTTTCCAAGATTGCTTGATTGGTAACCCTAGCTTCTTCCCCGAGTTGTACCCATAGTTCTGGGTTAATCTCCGGATCATGAGTCCCTTGACCCGCCGTGTATCTATGATATGCACTGTCTGTTCTTCTCATGTTGTAATTGCTGGCTTCTGTTCCTGAGATTGTTCATAATTTAAGTAATAACAAACATCAACATGTTAATGACAATAATTATATACATTATTTCTATCTCTGATACTTTCATATGCACATTACTATTATTCATCAGAATTTCGCATTTATATTGCTCTGTTATCCCAGAGGCCGCAGTTTTGGTACCTGGGCTCTGATACCATATGTCACAACTCTAACTTATTAACGAACTCACACACACAAAAAAAAAAAATTATAAGGTTCATTACTAATGATTACGTGCATGTACTATGAGGTAGAGGGCAACATTAATATCATTATCCTATGATATTATGCAGAGACTGTACCACGAGATTTGGAGTACTTTGTTTATATTATTTAATTCCATAAGGTTTATTGACTTGCCGCCACTGCTTGCCAAGTGGCATACCTATCGGTTCACTATGCTGGCGACTGTGACTTCTCTTTATTGTCCTAACCGAACCCTGCACCTCGAAATCTGGGAGTAAGATCTAACGGCGATGACGAAACCCTCTTCCATCGAACGATGGAGAGTTGATCCCATTCTCCAAGGTGACTATTTAGGGTTTGAGGCAGCAGGTATACCTTGCCGCCAGCACATACATTGGCATTTTCCTCCGCGGCTTCCATGGTATTTGACTGGCTTCCGAGCTCCACCAGGCGGGGGTCCTCTGCTACTCCACTAGGTATATGGTTCCGTTATACTCTAAATCTGGTGTAACCTTCGCCTATGGTTATAATATATTCATGTGTTAACTGTTTTGTTTGGGTGCAGACTTACCAACAGTCGCGTCCTGTCCGTTTTCATGTTAATTATATGTTTAATAGGCTTCCTGGTATGCAGGCGTTCGATCGTTCACTAATTAATTTACATCTAGAGATTTGTCCATCCCTTCTACAGGTATGCATTTGGTCTCATCCCGATAGCTCGGCTTGACTACCTGTTTTCATATTTCACAGTTATGCCATTGGTCGCTTAACCCCTTTTTAAATTTGTTTGTTCGTTGTCTGGAAATGGCGGGGACCTCTCTGCCGAACGGTGCAGGTCTTGGGTTCGATTGATAATCGCTGGGTCATTCGATCTGAGTGATGTTCCAGGTTGAATTCTGCAGTTCCGCCCACTCGAACCGAGGTAAGTCGACCCTTGACTAATTTTCAATTTTCTTTCAGTTTGTATTCCTCTCGGTTAGTCCGGCTCTGCTAATGGACTATCTTTGCTTGGCAGGGGTTACCCTTCGCATGGTAAGACTGTGGATGACCAGTCCGGTTGCTCGCCATCTGCGGGTAAGTAATAACTTTATTGGCTCTTCTCCATGCATCCGTTGTCGTTTCCTCCCAGTTAACCCCGCTGTTTACTGGCAGGTCCTTCCGCGTTCTCATGAAACCCTCCGCTAGACTCTGTCGAGGTTGCAACAATTAATTTCCGTCATTGTGTTCATTGTTTGTATATGGTTTAATGCCTTGGTTACTCGCGGATATTTCTTTTTATTCATGGTTGTATTGACATGGAACAGTGAATGCCCTTGAGCGATTCACGATTTGGTTTCTGGGTTTGCTGTTGAATGATACACAGTTCCAGATTTTATATATATCAACTTGTTTTCATTATGGCGTCTCACCATTCTTTTTCCGTGATTATTAAAAGTGTGTTGCATTCTGTAGTTTAATTTCTGAGCTAGGCGTCAACCTGTAGTAATCATACGGGTTTGCCCTCATAGTCTCGGTACAGTTTATGATTCGCTCATTGTGATTTAATCCTCTTTGCAATATTTGTAATGATTGAGCTATTCGGTTTCGATATCCTTACATGCTCATATGACGCGCGAAGAGTGTTCACTACAGGTTATCATTAGATAGATGTTCGGTTGTATTGATTACCGCATATGGTCTATTAAATTCTAGGTTATCGCCCTTTATTTCTTGCTTACAGTTCTTTAAAGAAAATGTCTTAAGCTTCTGGGTTATCGCCCTTTCTTTCTTGCTTAAAGTTCTTAAAGAAAATGTCTTAAAGTTCTGGGTTATCGCCCTTTCTTTCTTGCTTACAGTTCTTAAAGAAAACACCTTATGAGGAATGTCTGTTTTTCTTAATCTCTACACCATTTAAGTTTTAGTCATTATTTTGAATAGTTCTGTCAAAGCAATTTACTGCGTAATCCTCTGTATAATATAGCTTAAGTTTGTTTAATCATGAGTTTTTCCTTCTTGAGGAACGTTAATAAGTTTTCTCGTATTCATGACTGTAATTATATACAAGCTATTTCTCTGTCTTTTAACTACAGGCTCCTACTCGGCCTGTTAGATTAATAACAATCTAATGATTTCTTTAAATCTATTGACTAATATTTCCCTTATGATTTACTGTTGTTTATCGCTTACAACCCACTGGTTATCCTCCTTTCACTGAGGAGTGACCTCTGGCTAGCGAATAAAGAAGGTTTCTTTATAGTGTTTGACATTGCTACAATAAATTTGAGTTCATTCTTCCTTGTTTATTTCATAGCATACTGTTAAGCCTTTGCTCACTTAACTAAACTGTAAAAACTCAGTAACTGTACAAAATTACTGCTATACTTACCTGAGAGTTTGTCCTAAAGCTTCCACACCCTTGCAGGTTTTCCTTTTTTTTAAAGAAACAGGGAATTATCCCTTGCTTATCGATCGTCCCCACCATGAGACTAATTACGAGAATTACGTCTCCCCCCAAGCTCATTGCCAGACCACTGTCTTCAGCAATTACTTGAATGCACAGCATGTGCCATGTTATGTGATCACCACGAGACGTAACATACCTCCTTTTCCTTGTCCTCCGTCTGTTCCCCAATAGCCCGGATGTCTCCTCCTTTCTAAGGAAGGAGCAAAACAGTTAGGGTTTTCTTTCCCTTCTTGACAACTGTTTTATTTTTAAAAAAAAAGGAAAAGAAAATTATCATCAAGAAAATAACTTCCTTGCTCAAAGTTACCAATGTAATTCTTTTATTCATGCTTCAGTTTTTACATAAGCAATACTAATAATTTATCCCAGTAAAATATATATATGTTTTCCTTTTAAGACAGAAAAGTAATTTCATTAATTACCGGGATCATTACATCTTCCCCCCCTGAGATTGGACATCATCTCGATGTCTTCCAGCTTCAAACAGTCCTGGATAATTCTTTAACATTAACGCTTCATCTTCCCAAGTGGCCTCCTCAGGCCCAAGATGTTGCCATTGAACCTTAACTTGGGTAATAACTCGTTTCCGTAGTTGTACTTCTCTCCGGTCGAGAGTGTTCAGTGGTTCGACGAGGACCTCTCCTTCCGGTTCGACCTGCAGCAAATAATATTTAAGTTAGTTTTTCTTTTTCCTTTAAGAAAATGATCGTCTAACTATTACCTTGACAAGTCTATTTGTCCTATTAGTTCCCACCTGAATCTCTTGCCATCTGATCAGATGTCTAGGGTCATAGACATATTTTTTTAAAAATGACACATGGAAAACGTTGTGAACCCGGATGTGGCTGGGTAGAGCGAGTTGGTATGCTACTGGTCCAACTCTTACCAGCACTTGGAAGGGTCCACAATATCGGGGAGCTAACTTAGTGCACCCGCTCCATTGTAATGTACTTCTTTTGGCTTGAATCTTAATGTACACATGGTCTCCCACCTGATATTCCTTAAACCTCCTTTTCCGATCTGCAAAATTTTTCTGTCTATCTTGGGCAGCTTTCAAATTAGTTTGTACCCTCTTTACCATGTCCTCCATTTCCTTAAGCATCTCGGGCCCTAGACTCAATCTATCCTCTGGCCCAACCCAATTCGAGGGAGTACGACACTTCCGTCCATACAGAATTTGAAAAGGACTTAGTTGGGTTGAGGTATGGTATCCATTGTTATATGCGAATTCTACCAAATGTAGATATTCCTCCCACAACGTAGGCTGTTGCATCACGTAAGCTCTTAAAATGTCTTCGACCACTTGGTTTACCCGTTCCGTCTGCCCATCCGTTTGGGGATGATATGCTGTACTGAAATTCAGCTGAGTTCCCAATTTAGCAAATAATGTCCTCCAAAAGGGTGAAGTGAATTTCACATCTCGACCAGAAATGATTGTCTTCAGGAGTCCATGTAATTTGAACACGTTCTGCATGAAGACATGAGCGATCTGCGCAGTCTTGTACGTAGATTGTACAGGTATGAAATGTGCGGCTTTACTCAAGTTGTCTACCACTACCATGATAGAATCGTTATTTCTCTTTGTCTTTGGCAATCCAGTGATAAAATCCATGGTGATGGTCTCCCATTTCCATTCCGGTATGGGTAGTGGCTGTAATAGTCCGGCTCGATGTTGATGTTCTGTTTTAATTTGTTGGCATTCCAAACACTGAGCTAAATACTGGGTCACATCCTTCTTCATTCCAGGCCAGAAATAATTTCCTCGAATTGCAGTAATCATCTTCTGATAGCCTGGATGTCCTGCATAGTGACTGGTGTGGAACTCATCCAAAATCAGACTTTTAATCTGGTTCTCATTGGGTATATATATTCTTCCCTTGTAATAGAGCATACCTGCCTTATCCAGTTCAAATTTTTGTGGGTTTCCCTCATCATTGGCCTGCTGTAATTGCTTCTTAATTTGTTGGTACTCTGCATCCTGTTCTGTTGTTCTCTGCACAGTTTCTAAGAGAGTACTTTTCCAGCTACTTAGGGATATTTGATATAAGCTTTGCACCTTTCGACTTAAGGCATCAGCCACCCGGTTCTCCTTTCCCTGCAAATGTTTAATATCGAAGTCAAATGTGCTTAGGAAATCCGCCCATCTGGCTTGTCTGGTGTTTAAAGTGGGCTGGATGAAGTATTTAGTTAGACTATGATGGTCAGTCAATAACAAAAACTTTCTCCCCAAGAAATAGTGTCGCCACATCTTCAGGGCATGTATAACAGCGATCAGTTCCAAATCATAAGCAAAATTTTTTACTCATGTTCTTTGAGCTTTCTTGATTCATAGGCAATCACTTTGCCTTCTTGCATTAATACACCTCCCAACCCTTCCTTGCTTGCATCTGTGCATACCACATATTCTTTGTCAGGATCTGCTATACTCAAGATCGGTGTTGTAGTAAGCAATCGTTTTAATTTTTCGAAACTTCTCTGACATTCGGGGGTCCATTGGAATGCTCTTCCCTTTTTCTGCAGAGAAGTGATGGGGAATGCCACTTTGGAAAAATCTTTCACAAATCGTCTATAGTACCCGGCTAAACCCATGAAGGACCGGATATCCGTGACATCCTTTGGTACAGGCCACTCCATTATAGCCCTTACCTTTTCAGGGTCTACAACAATGCCTTCCTTGGTAATCACATGGCCTAAATACTGAATCTCTTCTTGGAAAAAGTCGCATTTACTAAACTTGGCGTACAGCTGGTGTTCCCTAAGGATCTGCAGCACCATTTTAAGATGCTCCTGGTGCTCTTCGACCGTACAAGGATATATTAATATATCGTCAATAAATATCAGTACAAACCGATCCAGATATTGATGAAAAATACTATTCATTAAACACATGAATGTGGCAGGGGCGTTAGTTAACCCAAAAGGTAATACCACAAACTCATAATGCCCATACCTTGTTCGGAGGGCAGTTTTGGCAATGTCCTCTTCTTTAATCCGGATCTGGTGATAACCTGACCTGAAGTCAATCTTAGAGAACACGGTCGCTCCTTTCACTTGATCGAACAATTCGTCAATTCGTGGTAAGGGGTACTTGTTTTTGATGGTCAGTTTGTTTAACTGCCGATAATTAATGCACATTCTCAGGGTTCCATCTTTTTTCTTGACGAACAATACTGGAGCTCCCCAAGGTGACACACTAGGTCGAATGTAATTTTTATCTAATAATTCTTGCAGTTGCATCTTCAATTCTGTTAACTCAGGCACGCTCATTCGGTAAGGTGCTCTTGATACTGGAGCTGCGCCTGGTATCAATTCTATAGTAAAGTCTATATTTCTTTTTGGGGGTAATCCGGGGATTTCCTCCGGAAATACATCTGCAAAATCTTGTACCACAGGAATGTTATCCAAAGCTGCTACTTTTCCTTTACAGTCTGCAAAACCTACTTGTATAGCATACATCTGACATCCTTTTTGAATACATTTTGCCAACTGAGTTGCGATTATTGGTCGGATTTGCACTGGTTGTTGGATCCCTTGTATTTCTTTTCTATGTCCATCTTGATCTTTATAATAAATGACTTTAGTTTTGCAATCAACTAATGACCAGTGTCTTTCCAACCAATCCATTCCAATTAAAACATCGTACGATCCGAGAGGGAGTACATTCAGATCCGCTACCACTGATTCTCCAGCTATTGAAAGTGAACAATCCTTAATTTTTGCTGTGACTCGCCTCTTGGCCCCCGTGCTTAATTGTACCAGCCATGGGTGTTTAAATTTAACAGGCTGTAGTTTATAGTGTTCTACTATCTTGGGACTCACATAACTTAATGTAGCACCAGGGTCAATTAAAACAGTTATACTAAGGTCTGAAATCTTACCTTCAAATTCGACCATAGTGGGTTGATACTCTGCCTGATGATTGTCCAAAGCTGCGTTAATTCTGGGTATGCTATGTCCAACTTCGCCAACAGTTGAGGCTTCATGGATTTGTGACAGTTGTTCTGTTCCCTTCCGCTGTGGGCAGTTTTTAACATAGTGTGGTCCCCCACAGCCCCAGCACTGCACCTGGGGTCTAGTCGTCCCCTCACTGTCCATTCTTATATGTTGTTAGTTGATTTTTGGTTCATTTGATGTCTTAAACTTGCTTGCACTTCTAGTTACATTTCTATTATTTGGCCCCTTGTTAAATCCTTTGCCACTACAACTTCCTTTATTTAGACCATTCGTCTTGAAGCCTTTCCTTTCATTCCATTTCTTGCTAGCAGTATCTCCTTTTTGCTTGCTTTGTTGGTAACAAATTCTGGCTTTACGAATGACCTCGTCCATTGACTTAGGATTATCGAATTCAATCCGTTCCCCCATATATGGGGGCAGGCTGCTAACAAAACGTTGCACCTTTGCTTTTTCTTCCCTTATATATGGCACATAACGGAGCAAGGAGGTGAAACGGGTAATAAATTCATCAATCGTCTTCTGTCCCAGCCGCAGATCATGGAATTCTCATGCTTTTTAATCATAAAAATGTTAAGTTAGGTATCTCTCCTTAAAGTACCGTTGGAAATTCTCCCAAGTGATCATTTTCTCCATCACCCCTTTCATTATTTTGACTTCCTCCCACCATAAGGTGGCTTTTCCCTGCAGTTGAAAAATAGCAAACCAGGCTTTAAGGTTGTGGTCGTACTCGTACAGTTGAAAATACTTATTCATATTAATCAGCCAAGCTTCTGCCGCTTCTTCGTGTTCTCCGTCAAAATGTGGGGGCTTAATCTTGCGGAATTCTCCTTGTAACTCCGTCGTTTGTCTCTTTGAGGTTTTTTGTTCCAATGCATTATCAGAACGCTCCTCTTGCTCCTCAGATCTCTCAGGTGGTATAGGGTGATTCTGTTCCTCTCACATCCGCTGTTGTTCTGCACTAGGATTAATTGGCAGTTGATTCTGTCTCTCAGATAGACTTTTTAAAATCCTTTGCTGTTTTGTTGTCAATCGTGCATTGTCTTCTCGTAATCGAGCCATTTCCCTTTTAAGTTCTTGTACCGTTTCCAAGATTGCTTGATTGGTAACCCTAGCTTCTTCCCCGAGTTGTACCCATAGTTCTGGGTTAATCTCCGGATCATGAGTCCCTTGACCCGCCGTGTATCTATGAGATGCACCGTCTGTTCTTCTCATGTTGTAATTGCTTAGCTTCTGTTCCTGAGATTGTTCATAATTTAAGTAATAACAAACATCAGCATGTTAATGACAATAATTATATACATTATTTCTATCTCTGATACTTTCATATGCACATTACTATTATTCATCAGAATTTCGCATTTATATTGCTCTGTTATCCCAGAGGCCGCAGTTTTGGTACCTGGGCTCTGATACCATATGTCACAACTCTAACTTATTAACGAACTCACACACACAAAAAAAAAAAATTATAAGGTTCATTACTAATGATTACGTGCATGTACTATGAGGTAGAGGGCAACATTAATATCATTATCCTATGATATTATGCAGAGACTGTACCACGAGATTTGGAGTACTTTGTTTATATTATTTAATTCCATAAGGTTTATTGACTTGCCGCCACTGCTTGCCAAGTGGCATACCTATCGGTTCACTATGCTGGTGACTGTGACTTCTCTTTATTGTCCTGACCGAACCCTGCACCTCGAAATATGGGAGTAAGATCTAACGGCGATGACGAAACCCTCTTCCATCGAACGATGGAGAGTTGATCCCATTCTCCAAGGTGACTGTTTAGGGTTTGAGGCCGCGGGTATACCTTGCCGCCAGCACATACATTAGCGTTTTCCTCCGCGGCTTCCATGGTATTTGACTGGCTTCCGAGCTCCACCAGGCGGGGGTCCTCTGCTACTCCACTAGGTATATGGTTTCGTTATACTCTAAATCCGGTGTAACCTTCGCCTATGGTTATAATATATTCATTGTGTTAACTGTTTTGTTTGGGTGAATACTTACCAACAGCCGCGTCCTGTCCATTTTCATGTTAATTATATGTTTAATATGCTTCCTGGTATGCAGGCGTTCGATCGTTCACTAATTAATTTACATCTAGAGATTTGTCCATCCCTTCTACAGGTATGCATTTGGTCTCATCCTGATAGCTCGGCTTGACTACCTGTTTTCATATTTCACAGTTATTCCATCAGTCGCTTAACGCCTTTTTAACTTTGTTTGTTCGCATTCTGGAAATGGCGGGGACCTCTCTGCTGAATGGCGCAGGTCTTGGGTTCGATTGATAATCGTTGGGTCATTCGATCCGAGTGATGTTCCAGGTTGAATTCTGCAGTTCTGCCCACTCGAACCGAGGTAAGTCGACCCTTGACTAATTTTCGATTTTCTTTCAATTTGTATTCCTCTCGGTTAGTCCGGCTCTGCTAATGGACTATCTTTGCTTGGCAGGGGTTACCCTTCGCATGGTAAGACTGTCGATGACCAGTCCGGTTGCTCGCCATCTGCGGGTAAGTAATAACTTTATTGGGTCTTCTCCATGCATCCATTTTCGTTTCCTCCCGGTTAACCCCGCCGTTTACTGGCAGGTCCTTCCGCGTTCTCATGAAACCCTCCGCTAGACTCTGTCGAGGTTGCAACAATTAATTTCCGTCATTGTGTTCATTGTTTGTATATGGCTTAATGCCTTGGTTACTCGCGGATATTTCTTTTTATTCACGGTTGTATTGACATGGAACAGTGAATGCCCTTGAGCGATTCACGATTTGGTTTCTGGGTTTGCTGTTGAATGATACACAGTTCCAGATTTTATATATATCAACTTGTTTTCATTATGGCGTCTCACCATTCTTTTTCCGTGATTATTAAAAGTGTGTTGCATTCTGTAGTTTAATTTCCGAGCTAGGCGTCAATCTATAGTAATCATATGGGTTTGCCCTCATAGTCTCGGTACAGTTTATGATTCGCTCATTGCGATTTAATCCTCTTTGCAATATTTGTTATGATTGAGCTATTCGGTTTCGATATCCTTACATGCTCATATGACGCGCGAAGAGTGTTCGCTACAGGTTATCATTAGATAGATGTTCGGTTGTATTGATTACCGCATATGGTCTATTAAATTCTGGGTTATCGCCCTTTATTTCTTGCTTACAGTTCTTTAAAGAAAATGTCTTAAGGTTCTGGGTTATCGCCCTTTCTTTCTTGCTTACAGTTCTTAAAGAAAACACCTTATGAGGAATGTCTGTTTTTCTTAATCTCTACACCATTTAAGTTTTAGTCATTATTTTGAATAGTTCTGTCAAAGCAATTTACTGCGTAATCCTCTGTATAATATAGCTTAAGTTTGTTTAATCATGAGTTTTTCCTTCTTGAGGAACGTTAATAAGTTTTCTCGTATTCATGACTGTAATTATATACAAGCTATTTCTCTGTCTTTTAACTACAGGCTCCTACTCGGCCTGTTAGATTAATAACAATCTAATGATTTCTTTAAATCTATTGACTAATATTTCCCTTATGATTTACTGTTGTTTATCGCTTACAACCCACTGGTTATCCTCCTTTCACTGAGGAGTGACCTCTGGCTAGCGAATAAAGAAGGTTTCTTTATAGTGTTTGACATTGCTACAATAAATTTGAGTTCATTCTTCCTTGTTTATTTCATAGCATACTGTTAAGCCTTTGCTCACTTAACTAAACTGTAAAAACTCAGTAACTGTACAAAATTACTGCTATACTTACCTGAGAGTTTGTCCTAAAGCTTCCACACCCTTGCAGGTTTTCCTTTTTTTTAAAGAAACAGGGAATTATCCCTTGCTTATCGATCGTCCCCACCATGAGACTAATTACGAGAATTACGTCTCCCCCCAAGCTCATTGCCAGACCACTGTCTTCAGCAATTACTTGAATGCACAGCATGTGCCATGTTATGTGATCACCACGAGACGTAACATACCTCCTTTTCCTTGTCCTCCGTCTGTTCCCCAATAGCCCGGATGTCTCCTCCTTTCTAAGGAAGGAGCAAAACAGTTAGGGTTTTCTTTCCCTTCTTGACAACTGTTTTATTTTTAAAAAAAAAGGAAAAGAAAATTATCATCAAGAAAATAACTTCCTTGCTCAAAGTTACCAATGTAATTCTTTTATTCATGCTTCAGTTTTTACATAAGCAATACTAATAATTTATCCCAGTAAAATATATATATGTTTTCCTTTTAAGACAGAAAAGTAATTTCATTAATTACC
>APFE031200797.1:0-29257 GCA_000404065.3 Pinus taeda | reverse complement strand
TCAAACGAGAAGTTATTTTTTTTCAAGGAAATTCCAAATACATTATCACATTAGTTTATTGGTTGTCATTTATTAATATGAACATGCAATTGAGGAATGGAAATGGAATCCAAATGAGAGACCATCAAATTGACTAACCTTGGACATGGTATGAGATCTCTGCCTTATACCCTCATTTTCTTATGAGTTTCTCCTATGATATGGTGAAACATGTATCCCAACATAGACTATATTTTATTTTTTTCAATGCAAAATCATTAGAGGAGTGGATGGACATGCAAAGGGCCTTTTTTGTGATATATTACATGAACTATAGAGGATGAAAATCAATGTCACTCATCGCTTTATCTAGTTTGTATTGTGCTAAAAATATCAACTTACCATTCCATAGGTGAAGATATTATTAAGATCCCCTAGAGGAACCATTAATGAAGATGATCCCAAATAATAAGCACAACGCCCTTTGTCACAACTATCCTCATCCCAACGTGATCTCCCACACTACTATGTTATATTCCATATATTTTCTTTATTGATGCTTATGCATCTTATGTCACCCCAAACTTAATATATCCTCCTAATAATATTTTCACTCCCTATATAGAAATCTTAATAGCAAATATGCATTAACGTTTTCCGTAATAGTAATGAATATAAAAAGGTGCAACTGGAAAAAAATCTAATTCTTCTAAATGAGAACCAATTGTAACTCTAACACCCTTTATATATTTTGCATGATCATTTTTTTTTCTGTTTCAAACTCTTTTCCAGTTCATCTAAATGTATTTTCCTATATTTGTTTAATAATTTGTCTGTATTATCTTAATATTAAATATTCATTAACCTTTTCCATAATAATAATGGATATAAAAAATGGAATTAGAAAAAATCTGATTCTTCTAAATGAAAACGAATTGTAACTTTAACACCCTTCCTAAATTTTGCACGATCAAAATTTATTATTTCAAACTCTTTTTCAAGTCATCTAAATGTATTTTCCTATAGTTGTTTAATGATTTGTGCATATTATCCTAATATTAAATATGCATTAACATTTTTTATAATAATAATGGATATAAAAAATACAACTGGAAATAATCTAATTCTTGTAAATCAAAACTAGTTGTAACTCTAACCCCCTTTATATTTTTTGCATCATGAAAATTGTTTTATTTCAAGCATTTTTCAAGTAGTCTAAATATTTTCTCCTATAATTGTTTAATAATTTTTTTTAATCTAATTCTTTTAAATAAAAACCGATTGTAACTCTAACCCCTTTATATAAATGAGAACCAATTCTAGCTCCCTTTATATATTTTGCATGATAAAAAATTTTGTTTTGTTTCAAATCATCTAAATGTATTTTCCTATAGTGAAACTATATCTTTTTCATATACACACAAATTTCCCATACCCCTTTGGATTTACTATTCTTTCTACTCACTCAATTGACTGAGGGGAGCCCATTACCAAAGGGTGGATTTCCTATTCATGCGACTCGCTCAATTTGATTCAACAGAGGGGAGCCCATAACCAAAGGGAAAATTGGAGAGTAGCATGGAGATTTCCAGAAGTCGTAGAAGCCATATTTATCCCTCTTCATCTTGACGTTGTTAGCGAGACTACGGGATTTTCTCTCATCATCCATGTTGTGCACATTTTCGAACAAAGTGCTCATGCAAAAATACCAAAATCTCATGTCTCGTGTACTCCTCATTTCTCTCATTTTTCCTCTTCAAACATGCAGTCAACCACTAAAATATTTCTAATTGTATGGATCAATTACAAGACCAAGATGTCCAGTTGGCCTCCAAATCCCTTAAGAAACTAGTTAGGGAACCCTAACCAACTACAGGAATGTATTTCAAATCTAGGGTTTGTAGGGTTTGTGAATAAATGTACTTTGTTGGAGGTTGTTTCCACTTCCATACCTAATTTGTAGGACTTAGGTATTAAGGCCTTGGTGGTGTTGAAGTAGCAATAAGTGGATCAACTTGAATAAGGTCACTGCATAGGTAGGTAACTGGTATTATATATGACATTTGTCATTGTTCTAGTTTAGTCAACAAACTCGGCAATGTTCCACAATCGATTCAAACTTATGCCCACACCATGACACCAACAGGTAGGGTCTCAGGTTTGTGTCAACTTGGTAGATTTTGTAGGCACGAATTTGGGGGATATTAAGTATACTTGCAGGATGCAGTCAAGACTCAACTCAATCAATTTTTCAAGTCACAAATGCAAAAGAGTCTGGAGGCCAGAGTCGTGATTCAAATGTCGAATGAAGCTTGGTAGAAGTGAAAATTGAGTTTAGGGTTGTCTGTTAAGATTTTACCTTTCTTTATGTCAACTATTTTATATTCATGAGTCAAACCCCAATCAAACTCCAACGAATTTTGATGAATTTTCTCTAGTTTTATCACATATTCAAGTTCTTCATGAGGTTCAACAATGTCAAATTTTAATCTAACAAATTTTGGATTAGACAAAATTTGGAAATTTTGAGCTTAAAGAATCAAGTTCACCAAACCCAATGACTGAGCCCAGATGACATCTTTATTTATTATAGTGACACTTAATAAGAGCACCTTTACCATGTTAGGCAAGTATTTCTGTAAACTCTCTAGGAATATATGTTCTATGCTTTCCCTGGAAAGTGTTCATTTGTAACAAAGAAAATTTTGTATCTAAATTTCATCATTGATGACTCAAGAATACGTGGGTCTACAGAAGATACAAATCATCAAATATTAACCTCCTCATAGATACCTCATATAACTCCACAACCTCCTCATACTTTCTAACTTCTTAATAAAGCTCCTACTTGGTTTTTTTCCCATTACATGGACCCTAAATTATATACCCATGGCGAATAACAAGTAGCTTGCCTTTCCTTCATCTAATAAGAAATAATGGATTTTAACAGCCTAAGCAACAACTCCACTCCACACTAGCCCTTGTGATTTCTAATCTCGATGAGTGATCAGATCAGAACAAATGTATATAGCTGTGCAAGGGGTGTCATTCTTATGTGGTATTGCGAGCATATATTTCCATTATAAAACTTTCAATGGCATTGTACAATGATATTACACTTTTGACATGCATGGCATTAAGCAAGTTATTTACAATGGCACGATTAGGTGGGGATGAATATGATGATATGTAGTTATTTGTGTAGCCTGTAGGTTGTAGGTTGTCGCTTTATGGTTTTTGGAATCTAGAAGCCATTTAGAACCTTGATATCTATGTATTTTGTTTTGCATATGTATCACACTGAGTGCCATTCTTCTATATTCAACCTTATATACTATATACATGAGAAAACTTGGATATTTGGTATATAATTGTTTCGATTCACATGTTTTGGTTGGTTCTGGTTGAGTTCTATTTCAATCCTAGTCTAACCCTAGGAGATGGTTCTATTTCTGGTTCTAATAACTTTAACTAAAATATGAGAATTTCATTAAAGAACTTAGTCACGAGGTAGGATGAATAGAATAGAATTGAGATAAATAAAGTATTAGTGAGTTACAGACAGAACTCTAAGGGAAACAAAATCATAGGGATATTCTTGTAATCAAGGACTTAATTTAAGGGTAAAATAAGAATTAGTTTTGGAATGATGACATGAATGGAAATGGAAATGCATGCACATGAAATAAATGGCTAAGCACATTGCATACAAAAGCATAAAACTAGCATGATGGCCTTGTCCAAAATTCAGACAATAAAGTGTTGATGTTTTGTAGCTTAGGTAGGTAATTTTGCACATACCTAAGTGTGAAGGCCTATGGAAGTTGCCTAATATACCATTAACCTTAGCAATTAATATAGTGATTAAAGTAATTTCTTTTATAAGACAAGCTAGAGAAAATTCACATAGGCGACTTTGACATTGTACTTGGTGTACAGTGGGCAGTGTTATTGCATGCATTTGCAATGAGGCCGGGCTGCTAACACCACAAAAGAAAGATCACAAGTATCCCTGCCCCAGCACTAGGCCAAAAGCCTAGTTTCTCTTTGCTGGCCACCGGTAATAGGCTCACAGAGTTTGCTAAATTGCTTGACCTAGAGTTTCAGTTTTTTCGAGTGTCAAACATATGAGTTAGGTGGAATTTTCTACCCTGAAAATTGAGCAATATGGATGCATTACAGTAAATTTTATCTTATAGTTATATAATCTTTTAGGAGATTCCCTTGAACCCCCTGTGAAAATACTCAAATTAGTTCATACCTTATTCCCCAATGTCATAACACTTGGGGAATATGAAGCTCACTTAAATGCTTGCTAGCTCCAAGTTTGATTTAGGAATGCTTTAGAATATTTCTATGCATTTTTTGAATCTATGGAGCCCAACATGGCAAGAGATAGTGCAAAGTGGATGACTGTGGAGAAGCTCTTATTCACAGAGAAAATAATGGGAATTGTAGATTTTGAGGGAGCCGAAAGAAAAATCAAACTGGAAGTAAGGGATTAGTGGCGTACTCTGATGAAATCAGCAACATTCAAATATACTAATTTATGTCATTATGCAAGGAGCCAAGCTCAATTTTTTCTCTATAATTATTGTGAAGCGTATTCTTTAGATGAGATAGGGATTGTCAAGAGCGAGACCCGGCATAAGTTTCTTCTGTAAGCTCCAGTTGCAGTACCAACGACACCAGTAGCCAGTGAGCCAGACAAACCGGAAAGTAGCAAGCTAGCTACCAGCCAACCAAAGCCAGCTAGGCAAGCAGCATAACTTCCATCTCGAGACCCAGATCCAGAGCCAGACCCATAGCCAGCAGGACCAGCTTAAGAAGCAGAGATAGAGACAGAAGTAGCTACTAGAGCACGAGCAAAGGTAGCGGGGGGAAAGGCATCGTAAGATTAAATAGCAGAGCCTATTCCTTAGGTTTCCTCTCTTTGGCATATGAAAATTGGCCCCTCCTCACCGCCTCAGCTTGGTGCTGTTGCTAGTCTCTAAGAATCTGGCTATCCCTTGTATAGTGCAAATTGATTATTCAATATACATAGAACATCTACATCATTTACGATGGAAATAAAATTATGCTTTGTGTACATACATACACATTGTGACTGTAAATAAAGGTTATATCATGATCGTGTGAATATGTCTATAATTTTTCTCCTCCCTCTTTGCTTCAGTAATATTAGTTCTAGCACATGTCATCCCTTGGTAAACAATTTTTAGTTGAGTAGACCAATTATTTCTTGTAGGCAACAGACAATGGTGGGATGATTGACCTCTACCATTGTTGGGTGTGCATGACAACTCTATAACCCTGGATTAAATCAAGGGCTTAGGAAAAGAAGGGATTGAGAAAAATCCTCTCATCTCATTCTTCCTTACTTTTCACCCCTCTCGATTCTCCCTGGTTTCTCTTCAGTTATATATGCAGAGAAAGTGTTGCAAAGCCTCCATTACCTAAAAATCGAAGTCTCTATTTTATGCAATGTCCCTGAAACCCCTTATCTAGCCAGAATTTTCTATTTTAAGTAATAACAACTTTGAATTCTTTCTTTCAAATATGCAAACTGTATATTGATTGGCTTTCCTTGCAATTTCTTTGTTGTCCGAGATATGCTATATCTTTATCATTATAATTTTTAGAAGCACTGTTGTTTTGAGAAGCCATGTTGATTGTAAGATCCTATGAAGTAGCACCCAGATTGCAAATTTCATTGAGGAAAACAGAGTAGCACTAGGATACATTCTTTATGAAGGATTATGAAGCAGCTTCTCTCATACTATGGAAAAAAAAGAATGGTGAAGATGATTCAATATTAAAAGAAATGAAGGGAAGATTAGCATAGTTGAATTTAACCATCCATATGAGTTGAACAATTGAACTGGGCTGGTTTGTTGAAAATGCATTAGATATTTCACTACTTAAAAAAATACCTCGAGAATTATATGTTATAAAGGAAAATTGCCATCACAAAAGTATCTTACCCCTAAAAAGTCAAGAAGGGCAAGAATTTGACCCCAATGGAGTCCATATTTTCACTTAATACCAAGACCTCTAATCTCTCCAATGGAATGGTGCTTTAGCTGTCTCATGAAAGGACATGCTTGACAACTTTTATTCCACAAGCTGGAGACGCCCGTCAGTCTCATTAAATCCTTCACACCTCTGGGATATTCCACTTATCTTGAAAAAGGACATCTTTTGAATGGAAAATGACAAAGGGAACACCAAACTCAACAACAATTCATGCCCAAAAACTTCTGGCAAACTGGGAGTTCCACATCATGCCTTGGTAAAACCAAAACCATATGGTAGATTCTTAATGGCTGAAAACAACTCTAGTGCTCAAAATTTAAAAGTGAAGTTTGCGACTTTTATTCAAACCTAAGACCTTTTTTTTTGTTAATTGTTTTATATTCATGAGTCAAACCCCAATCAAACTCCAATGAATTTTGATGAATTTTTTCTAGTTCGCTCACATATTCAAGTTTTCTTTGAGGTTCAACTATCTCAAATTTTAATCTAACAAATTTGGGATCAAACAAAATTTGGCAATTTTGAGCTTAAAGAATCAAGTCCACCAAACCGGATGATTTAGCCTAGATGACATCCTTGTTTATAGTAACAATTAATAACAACACATTTACAATGTTAGGCAAGTATTTATGTAGCCTCTCTGGTAATATATGTTCTATGTTGTCCATGGAAAGTGTTCATTTGTAACAGAGGAAATTATGTATCTAAATTTCATCATTGATGACTGAAGAATACCTAGGTCTAGAGAAGATACAAATCATCCAAGATTAGCCTCCTCATAGACATCTCATATAGCTCCACAACATCCTCAGACTTGCTAACTTCTATATAAATATTTTTCTTGGTTTTATACCCATTAATTGGATCCTAAATTAGATACTCAAGGGGAATAACAAGAATCTTGCCTTCCCTTCATCTAATAAGAAATAATGGCTTTTAACAACCTAAGAAACAACTCCACTCCACACTAGCCCTTGTGATCTCTAATCTCAATCCGTGATCTCACATCAGAACAAATGTATCTAACTATGCAAGGGGTCTCATTCTTATGTGGCATTGCCAGCATATCTTTCCATTATAAAACTTCCAATGGCATAGTACAATGATATTACACTTTTGACCTACATGGCATTGAGAAATTTATTTACAATGGCACCATTAGGTAGGGATGAATCTGACGATATGTAGTTGTTTTTGTAGCCTGTAGGTTGTAGGTTGTCACTTTATGGTTTTTGGAATCGAGAGGCCATTTAGAACCTTGATGTATATGTATTTTGTTTTGCATATGTATCACACTCGGTGCCATTTTTCTATATTGAACCTTACATGTTATATACATGAGCAAACTTGGATGTTTGGTGTATAATTGTTTCGATTTACATGGATATACATAAATAAGTTTTTGTTAAAATTTTTAACCTTTTAGAAAACTAATAATAAGCCAGATTCATTGGTTGGCTCTGGTCTAGTTCTATTTTAGTCTCAATCTGACCCTCGGGGCTGGTTCCAGTTCTGGTTTTGATAACTTTAACTAAAATATGAGAATTTCATAAGAGAACCTAGTCACAAGGTAGGATGAATAGAACAAAGTTCAGATAAATGAAGTATTAATGAGTTACATACATAACTCTAAGGGAAATTGTTTCATAGGGATATCCCTATCATCAAGTACTTAATTTAAGAGTAAAAGAAGAATGAGTTTTGGATGTGGTGAAGATGCTAAAGGTTGTGAGGTTCGCTCTGGCAGTTGGAAAGGACAATGATAGTTGTTCTTCATCGATGAAGAGTAGATTCTTTTCTTTCAAAACCTCTTCCAATTGTTATTGATTTCTTATTATTTGACTACTTTGCCATTTACCTTTGAAATACTAAAATTTACTTCTTGAATATCTACAATAGCCCCAAATTGGTTGATCCATGCCTCAGAATACTCTACCACCTCATTCAATCTGAAATCATCACATGCCATATGTATAGAGTAGATAGAGCATAAAAATTCTTCATTGTCATCACCTATTAATGCAACAAAAGGAGGCAAAAGACCACTCATTTGTTGGCAGCCTCCAATGTTCGAATCATATAGAACATAAGTCTCAAGGATGCTGATTAATTTTGCATAATAATTCTTGCGAGATGTTTATAGGTGCTCATCATTAATAGTAACCAAAAACTTTTCTGGAATGAGATTATATTCCTCCATAGATTAACTATCTAAGAAGGCCTCACTTTCTCTATTCCCATCATTATTATGTTCCAATTCTTCTGAGGGAATTCTCTATAGTTCATTATGTAAACCATTATGATAATAGTATGTAAAAAATTATTGATTTTTTCCAAGAAGCCCTCATGTTGGATACAAGCTGCCAGAAATCTCCAACTTATAGTTTGAAGACATGAGTAGTAGTGATGGACATAACAAAAATATGTCATCACCACAATCAAGTGAAATTCTAAATAGTAGAAACGAACTTAATTTCTTCAAGTTCCGTCCTCCAAAACCATAACATAGGAATGAACTTTACAATCTTGTCGACTTTAATTTTCTAACTTGTTAAACAATTGCAATGTTTTGCCCATTTAGTGGTAATGGCTTTTAGAATAAAATGATCATGTTCTCTCACAATGATTTGATAGTAGGCTCCACCCACAAAATGGAGAGTGTCCTTAATAAAGTATGGAATATCTTCAGACATAAACGATGACGAGGGTGATGAAAAAGATTGCTATAACTGACAAAATTTCCATTTGTATCTGCTATACATTTGTCCATTGTGTACCATCATGTCCAAATGAATTGAAAAATACAAATTGAAACACCTAATACAAATTCCCTTGAAAAGAAATCCTTTGACTCTGAGATGGTCTCTGTTCGATGTTTTTTTGTTTGCAGTTAAAATCCTCTAGGATCACTAAACAATACAATTCAGATCTCCATGAATGCATTAGTTTATTCCTATAGCATAAGCAATGCTCTAGTGTCATAGTATTATTGTCCATAAAAATTTTAGATTCATATCAACAACGACTTTTGATGACATAACAACTAGGAACTTATGGGTGCAATTTGTCAACAATTATCACTAACATAGATGCCTTTTTCCAGTGTTTTTTGACACTGGGATATTTTCATAACCATCAGTTCACACTTAGGTGTTTTTATAAAATATAAAAAATTAAGTCGGGGGATTTTCTGTAAAATATGCTTTAAAGAGCCATTTGAATCTTCCAAACCATGACACCTGTTGAAAAACTGAAAGAGGTTTTTGTAAATCAGCATGTTCATGAAAAGCCCATGTTTCTTTTTAAATTCATCACCACCTTCGTGTAAATTGCTCCCAAATTTATTGTATTTTATGGAAAGAAGTCTTAAAAACAGTTTTGTCAATTTGGGAAGATTTGCCTTAAACATTTTCCGTGAAGCTACGTGAATTACAAGGGGTCCAAAAGCATGTCTGGTCATCTAGGAACACAACCTAGGTTCCTAAATTTCTATATGAATGCTTGAAATATCCAAACTTAAGGTGCTACCGAATCAGAGGGCAACTCTCACTCTAGAGAAACCGTCAAATTAGCGAGGGCTCAAGGAAAAAATTCTATGTGCTAACAGATCCTTCAATATTTCGTGCTCGCATATAAAGTATTATTTATGCATAGCAGTGGTGAATTAAATTTAGATGGCCAATTGGATAGCTAATATGAATTAAATCTAGATGGAATGCATGTTTGTGGGATAGATAATATGAAGATATTGTAATTCTCTATTGAGAATAAGGGAATATGGCCTATGCTATAGGTATTATGACAACAATTGCCAATCTGCCTCATTGGGTAACAGTGGAAAGGAGAGGAAGTTGGGTGTAGTATCTGACAAAAATTCTAGGCAATTGTCTTCTCTTATTACTTTTTTACCGATATCCTCTAATCATTTAAGTAGAAGGAAAACCGTGATATTACGTAGCAGAGAGAAGGTACTCAATCCATGATCTATGGCAAGGAGTTGTAATTCAACCAAGATGGGTTAGTGACAGAAAAATTGTAGGTTGGAGAAAAAAAATTCCATCTAAAGGAAGATTCTTTTCACATAAAAATTTATTTTGGTAGATCTTTCCTTGTCCATATAGCTTTGATGTTAATGTGTGGTTTGTATGTAGGTTTGGTATGACATATATTCCAGCATTTTGTTGTGCACCTACTGAAAATATTTTCAACTTCTCTTGTAGGCAGGTGTCAACAAGCTTGTTGATATTGTCAGAGTCACCCTTGGACCGAAGGGAAGAAATGTTGTTTTGAGGAGAAAGTATGGTTCTCCGAAGATTGTCAATGATGGTGTGACAATAGCTAATGAGGTATATTGTAGATGTGGGTTGTAATTTTTATGTTCTATATTAGATTTCCTTGCCTAAATGTCTTACTGTCTTAGACCATGAAGGAAAAATTCTCATAGGTCATAGAAAACATATTTATCTTTTGAGGATGTACCTAGTCTATGGAATAGCCACAATAGAGTAATGAATGATGATTTAAACAGTTGAAAAAAATACATGTGTGCAATATGTTGATGGCTCAAGTTAAATTGTTATTTCCAGTCTAGTTAATGCATTTAAATGCTACACCCTACTTCTGACAGGTTGAATTAGATGACTTAGTTGAAAATATTGG
Source organism: Pinus taeda (assembly GCA_000404065.3). Taxonomy (NCBI): domain Eukaryota; kingdom Viridiplantae; phylum Streptophyta; class Pinopsida; order Pinales; family Pinaceae; genus Pinus; species Pinus taeda. Next base: position 18,583 of record APFE031200797.1, on the reverse strand, counting down.
GGCCAAGTTCGTAAGACAGGCTCCAACAAAGACAAATGATTTAGCAGGTGATGGAACTACCACATCTGTTGTACTTGTGCAAGTTTTAATAACTGAAGGTGGAAAGGTAATTTTACTAATTTATTTGTCCCTATTACTGGCTTAAGTGTTTATTTATTTTTATAGGCCCTTTTGGTGGTTGTTGTTTAGTTATTTATTTTGTGAATTGTTAAGGCTTCGAGAGGACCAAGCTAGTATTTGAGTGGAAAAATAGCCTTGTTGAATATGAATTGTGATTGTGTTATCAATTGGTATGACCTAGTTAGGAAAAACCCAACAGATAAATCTAGCTTGTATTTTTAAATATTTGTGAATAAGAATATGAGTCATAAGCCAGTTTAGGTGGTTGCAGCTGGAGCAAATCCTATTCATATGACAAGGGGCATTGACAAGATAGTAAAGGCTCTTGTTTTTTAACTCAATAATTTTTCAAAGGAGGTAAATGCACACATTTGAGCCAGTTTTAGTCTATGGTTGAGGTGCAATTTCATTAGGGGAATAGTTTACTTAAAATTGTCAGCTAGTGTTTCTTGAAGACTACAAGGTAGAATTTTTAGGAGTTACTTTTCAAACATTTAGGAAAAATGTTATCTGTAAGGGAGTACACATGCTGAAAATTAACACCCTATAATTGGCATTATTCTATAGGTCGAAGATAGTGAATTAACTGATGTTGTTGTTGTAAGTGTTGTTAATAACTATGAAATAGGAAATATGATAGCAGAGGCGAGTAAAGTTGGAAGGAAAGGTGTTGTGACACTTGAAGAGGGAAAAGTGCATAAAGCAATTTGTATGTTGTAGAGGTAATGAAATTTGATTGTGGATATATTGCTTCGTACTTTGTGAGAGACAGTGAAAAATTGTTTGTAGGATATGAAAATTGCAAGGCAAATGATGTGAATGAAATATTATTGCTTCTTTTTGTTGTGTTGCCACTTGTTATTGCTCCTTGTAATGAAAAGAGAATGGATAGAAATCATGTGTAGCATTTTTAGAATAAAATCTCATATTAGTTGCAGAATTATTTCCCAATTTCCTCCATAAGTTTCTGATAGATCACTAAAGCTTCTTCTTAATAGGAAATTTTCCAAAAGATAAGCGGTCTCGTTCACAAATTCAATTGTGAACAAAATCATAGCTACGGTATTGTAACGAAATTGTTCAAAAAGTTGGACTAAAAGGAGAGAATAAATGATTCTGATATCATATACAGGATAGAGCCACACATAGTGAAGGTAACCAATAATATTTACACAGTTCTATCTTGGACTAACAGCTCTAGGTCTTCTTACTTTCTGGAAGACTATTCCTCCTTAGGAGATTCAGGTTAAATTTTGACCTTGAATTATTGTGCTCTCTTTCTATTGCAAGATTTACCAAGATGTTATGGCAACCATGCTTTAGGTGTACTAAGTTGAGGTCAGTAAGATCACGACCATATAACCCAAGAGTAATCATAGTTCATACTTTACTCGTTCACTCACTTCATGATTAAAATTGGCACTATTTCACTTGATCGCAGGATCCATTGTTAGTAATATATTTGTTTGACAATAGACCCTTAAGGGTATGGAAGTGTACTATCTTACTGTCAATAGGAATCCATAAAATATAATCTCTTCATGAGTATAATTGATGGCCTTTACTATATTGGAGTTGAGTAGTTGCTAAATTGAAGAATTAATTTTTGCAAAGGATAATGACTAATTTCACTACCCCTTTTTTTTTCAAATTTTGATAAATCTTCCTCCCAGACTTGTAGATGGTGAATAATATGAAGAAGTGCCTTTGTGTCATTGTGCACAAAATTATGGAAAAGAACAAGAAAGTGAAAGAGAGTTGTACACTTGGTTAGAACATAGATTTGTTACTGATCACTAGGTCCTTAACTAATGGTCATAGTGTTAGTGGACAATAGTTCCTTCAAATAATGATCCTCATATGTCTTAGGTTGTTTTTATTTTATTCCACCTTTCATGGAATTGATTTGTAATGTGGAATAAATTTTCTGATGAAGGCTGGCCACCAACTTCATAGGCCCCCATTGACATCCTTCTGTCCAGCTTCTAATTTCTAGTCTTTAAGCACTCTTGCAATGGTGTATGTATATTGATGGGTTGGCCACCAACTTCATAGGGCTCCAAATGAAATCCTTCTGTCTAGCTTCTAATTTCTAGTCTTTAAGCTCTCTCAGAATAGCATATGTATATTGATCAGCCTTTTTGGACTATCTATATAAGCAATTGATCTTTCACTAGATAGACAACGAAGTTAGCAGCCTGAAACATTATTATTTTAAGAGATAGTCGCATACAAAACACAAACAAAGGCCATGATGAGGTCTGTTAACAAATGGGTCCTATCTATTCTAGGTGTTCATTAATATTAAGGAAATATTTTCTCTACTAAATGCCTTTCACATAGTTATGTGCATACTAGTCTCTTAGAATCAATATTGAACCATATTCATTCAATTCTTCAAAGGTTGACGATTTAAGAGAATGCTTGGACATCAAGCTCTGAGGTTAAAGAAGTCTCTGAATAGATATTTATTTAATAATGATTCTTATTATGAAGGGGATATCTAAGTCTGAATAAACAAAAATGTCACAGGATTAATTTCAGCCACCGAACAGATTTCCATCTCCACAAGATATCAATGTCTAAAGTTGCTACTAAATAACTAAAAGGATTAAGAGGGTTGAATTGATCTGGGTGCTTCCTCAATGAAATTCATCAGATAATTTCTGTGTCATAAACAAAATACAATAGTACCCTGATGTGACAATGGATCTTAAGAGATGCCACAAATGATCAAAGAGCCTCTGTTTTTCTTCTTGAAGGGTTGAAATTATAATTCTTGAGAACTAATCAAAGAGGCTGAAATACTTCAAAATGCCTTCACCATAATGACATAATTAATTCACCAAACACTTGAGTTATAAGTTACCCTTCATGCCTCTAGTAAGAGTATTCATTGGCTCTCTTCGTTGCTGAACCAATGTCCTATAACTTAATTGTATCTAAAAATATGTGTGAGCCCAAAAATGTGACATAGCATTTTTCAAAATTCCTATATCCAAACCATGATAGTGGTAGAGGAGGCCAAATATCTGATTTTCATTGGGTACAGATTTCATAGTGTGCATCCCCATCAACAAACCATGGAAATTATTCATCGTTCAGCACATATCCAATACAAAATGAGTAATTTATTGTGTGGAACAATTTTGTAAGGTATCTCATTGGAAGGATCTAGATAGAACCATTTGAAAGAGGGCATTTTTGGACATATTGGTAGGTAGCTTGTATGTTTGATCTTTCAATCATGTTGCACCCCAAAGATTGTGTTGGTGAGCTAACCTAATCAACTTCATTGTTGCTTAGATTCTTCAAAATCTAACATACTTGTCTTTCCCACATGGTCACTCTGTTCTTGTAGTATTCTTGACATTTTCTATATAGAGAAGCAGACATGCATTGCTAAATTGTATGTTTAAAGTGCCAAATATGAGTGCTTCTATGAGAGGTTGTGTTGTTTGTTATTTCTTTTTTTCACCAACTTTTATGTTTTCCATTATTACCTTTTTTTGCAGTTTTTCTGTTATGGAGGTTTTGCCGTAACCTAGAGAGTTAGGACACTACATTGAAAGTGATCCTTACTTATGGTTAAGAGTTAATTAATATTTAGTGTTAGGTGATAAAATGGAAAATATAGTATGGTTATTTCCACTTCAGAGACCAGGCTAAAATAGAACCAAAATTTATGTACAAAGTCTACAACCAGAGATAGAGCAACATCTCTTGTACAAAAGGTAACTCCTTGCTTGCTCTCTCTTCATAGTTCAACTAAGCACAGAACTCTGCGCTCAAAATAAAAAATATCTCAAATTCCTCAATTTCAAACCCTATACCATTATTCTATTTCCAGTTTGGTCAATTTTCGAGGTAGTTGGTTCCATAATTGGTCCTATTTCACTTTCTTCCTTAATCTGCATTTGGAACTGGTCCTTATCTAACATGGTCTAAGTGATATGATTTGGTATTGAGTCCTTATCATACTTTCTATTCATAGTGCAACTAAGCCTGGGATTTTGCACTTGATATGATTTGGTACTGAGTTTTTATCATACTTTATGTTCATAATGAAATTAAGCACATGATTTTGCACTCGCAATAAACAATAGTTCAAAGTTTTCAGATTCTAGTTGTGTTCTATCATTTTATTTTCACGTGGCCAATTTTCAACCTAGTTTGTTCCAGAATTGCCCAAATTTCACTTTCTTTTTTAATCTACATTTGGATGTAGTCCCTATTTAACATGGTCTAATTGATATGATTTGTTGAGTTCTTATCATACTTCAATCTAATTGTTGATTTGAATTTATGAACATGTAATGTATGAACTGAATTTTTTTGGTCATTAGGTTGATATTTTCTATGTTTCTTGAAGAATCATTTTTCTTTTCCTGAGCCTTTGAACTACCAAAACTAAAGCCCTGGGATTTTTAGATATTGAGGGTGTAAAGATCGGAGTGGATAGATGGATTAATGTATGAGCAATTTATTCATCTGAAACTGCTACCCTTATCCTTTTGGACTCTTTCTAACCAAACTTCTTCCCACTTTTATGGCCCTCTACTCTCACTGAAGGAGGTGTCGTGGGGTTCTCTGTTTCTTAGATTTTATAATGCCCTGTCCTGAAGAGACAAATTGGTCAAATGACAAATGAGGGAGTTTTTTTTGTAACTCATGACAAACGATCAACTTAACTAGGAAGTGATGTGCTATAGCATCCAATTTCCCCTTTTGAATTCTAACACACATTTATTACTGGGAATGCAGTAGGAAATGGGTGATACTTATCCTTTGTTGTGGTTTTTGATGGCTCAGGTTTCAAATTTTAGGCAGAATTCGAAAATAGTAAGCATATACAATACTTAGCCCTCCCTCACAGGCTCAATATTTAATGAAATGATATGCTATCTCTCCCATTCATATGGAAGATACTCCCTTTTCATGCCATTTCTGTCTTATTCATACTTATAAGTTATCATAGGATATGAAAAAGTTGGTCTTGTCTCTGAGGTTGAGTACTCTATCATCCTTATCCCAAGGCTGCCCCTAGGAATTCCAGTAACTTCACTGAGCAATTCTTCGTTTGCAAATATCCTAAATCCCTTGAAAGTCATGTAGAATTCATTTTTTTTAAATTCTTTCTCTTGGGTATGTTAAGAATTCTGGGAAAAGTCCAGTGCTACTGCATCGTTGTATCCTTCTAACTCATCAAAGAAATCAAGCCAGCCTACCTTTCTAAAAGCATCCACAACTTCAACATAAAGAGAAGCTTATAGGGGGAACTAGCTCTCTTAATGGAGCAATTTTTCAACCTAACTACTATCCATGGGATTCCTAGATATTGCAAAATCTTCCTTGATAAAAATACTTTTTTAAACATAATCGTAATTGTTATAAAATATTGGCATATAAAAACGCAACTTTTTTATAAAACCTTTGCATATAACAAAACAAAAAAAATTAATGATCAATTACATCAATTTTTAGCTTAAGATGGGAGATAAATTTGAAATTGCACAGTTGGTTATCAGAAATGTAGTAGGAAAATAATTATTTGTGAACGATGTATGAATCGTAGCGTAATTTTGTTTTACAAAATCTATACCTAATGCGTATAAGGTTTCTCGTGTTCATTCAGGTTTTTGGACAAGGCAACTATCCTTGACAACAACACTAGATTGAAGGATCTCAATTGCAGAATTCAATGTAAACTTTGCACAATCACGCAGGTAGAGGAAACAAAATTAGTGCTAAGACTATTACTCATTTTCACGAGTAGAATTATGACATACTACTACCTTGCACAGCTGCAAACTTTATCTATTGAGTAGGCAAGTACCACAGACAAGAAACTCAAGGGTTTTGAGATTCCAACGACCTCCCTTTTTGTGATTTCACTCATTATCTTGAACTCATTAAAGGTATCCTGGATATTTTTTGGTCATTGTAATTACTCTGCTATTAGTGGGAGCTAAAAATCTTGGTATACCTCTCTGAGACCTAGGCGTACACATGTTATTGTAACCTGGTTCCTCATTTTTGTTAGTCTTATAAAAGCCCTTTGGTTTAATAAAGGATTTTTTCATGTAAGATGGTTGGTTTGTGAAAAAAATAGGTAGTTCAATGTTCAAGTACCACACTGAGGCTTCATAGCATAGAGCTTCACCGGAACTACAGCCAACATGCTCCTGCTATCATCTTGGACCAAGGTGAGAACTGTAGAGACTCTCTATCTTGAGAAATTGTCTCTTTCACAACCTTTGGAATGGGTCTTACAATAGGTACTATAAACCTTGCTGCTTACTCTACTGTTAGTGGTGCTTCGATTGATTTAATTGGTGCATCACAATGAGCATGAACTTGAAAGTATAAAAGCTAGCTAGCTAGTATTTTTTTTTCTTGCTATGCTACTTGTGCCAGATACAGCCTGAACCAACAACAACATAGGGTAGGGACTATCTTCCGTGCAACCCCTCTTGTTAAATAATGACATGTATACTACCCTAAATATCCTCTGTATCTCACCCATACCTTAGCTATAACGATAGTGACATCTACTGCTCTCTCATTAATACATAGTTTTTGTATCTATTTAACTTGTACAATGAACGTAGAGGGATGCATACTACCTCCATACCAATTATTTTTTCATTTATTTCTGCTGACCTGTACGCTGTACACCTGTCTGGTGGGAACACAACCCAAGCGTTTAGTTGCTCGAGAAGCCTCTCATCACTCGGATGCACTATGCTCGATCTACGGTTCAGATTGTCCTGAACAAACCCTACCCATGTTTGCCTATCTTCTACATTGAGGTTGTCATTCTTGCTGCAATCTACAACGTAGAAATGGAGACAAGGGTTCATCTTCTTGTTACAATTTATAGCACAGAAGTGGAGAGGAGGGTTCAACTTTTGCTACGATGCTGGATCTATGTGTACATCTACCTGACCTCCATCTACCCTTGGTATATAACAGAGTCTAGATAATCTTCGCGATGGATCTGCTAGGCTACCACCCCAGGCAAAGTAGGTAATACATTTACTCTATGTTTGCTTATTCATTATATCGATGAACTCTAATGTTTTCTTCCCTGCAATGTTTAACATCCACTTCTAGATAATTATTTCCTTTTCCTTCAATTGACAGAGGAATACACACACTTCCTCGCTATTTCGTCTCTCCTTGGTTAGGTGCTTTCCTGGACTCAAGTGAGTACTACCCAAGTAGTTGTGAAAATCCATTTCCGACGTCCAATTGTTTTAATTAGTGTTCTGGCCCTTTTCTCTTTGATTCATCATGTAGGATTTATGGGTAGCACTATGTTCACATGGATTTTACAGATAACCCTTTTTGTCCATGGTTTCTGCCTTAGTATAGGGTTTGTATTTCTTCATCGTTAGTCAGTTTCATTTTTCAGTCCTATTACTGATGCAAGTGTTTTCTTTTATCTCAGGTACACCAAGTTCGACTAGTCCGAGGCACAAATGTGCAAACATTAAGCATCTAACTCATGGTTAACTACTGGAGAGGTTGGTGACCTCCATGAACTGGGTTCTGTTTCTTGTGGTCTTATTCCCATCACTTTCACACCAAGAGAGACACTCAACATCATGACATGGATAGAGTTTGACTCTCATAAGCAGATCCAACTCTTGTTTAAAGCTTCTAAAATCCACTAGGCTAAAAGAAGACGGGTACTAAATAATAACTTTACAATGATGCTTTGATAGAAAGGCAATAACAATCAACTATGTTAGGTGCCACATAGATTTGTAGTTGTTCTGAACAATCCAAGTCTCACACACAAGAGGACCTTTCCATGAAATTAGGGTAGGGCTAAAGAAATCAAAATAAGCCTGATACCACGTCCAAACTAAATATTTCCGCAGCTTCCATTTCATCCTTGCGACACAAAGAACAAGCAAAATCCATCCCCAATCTCCTGACAACTGACCCTTGTAGGAGTAGAATCTATCTCCAAATTTTGTGCTTATAAGAATGTTATATTCAAGTGGATTGGTACCTTGTCAACCAGCAAGCCATAGGATCCTTGGCCATCCATTCTTTTTCCAAGTGAGGGGCAATGTCGGTGGGGTGTCTATGCATACCACAAAGATGAAAGATCCTTAGTCACACAAATGTAGAAGGGCTACCCAATCCTCTACTTCCAGTCTCTCTAGAACGGACCTGGCTTATGTAACAGTTGACTGCATTTTACTCTTTAAAAATCAGGAGGCAAAGGTAGTGTTTATTTCATTAGGTCATAGTCTTTGGTTTGTATTAATACCTTCTTTTCCAACCAATCTCTTATTCAAAACCCATATTTGTAGAACTCAGGATTGGGGTGGGAGAAAATTTTATTCTTGATGAGATTCACCCTGATGCTCAGGACATGATGGCTGCTTATGTAGATTTAAAAAATGTCTGCTTACGTCTACACAGTCGTTATGTTCAATATCTGCAGTAGGTTTGTTTTGGACATTCAATTGATCTTTGATATGAATGGTACCTATCAGCACTTCATTTGACCCATAAAAACTAATAAATATGTCTTCAATTCAGTCATGTAAGTTCTGGTTGATGTTAACCATTTTCATTATTTTTAATTTCTCTGGCTCCTTTTAAAGGTTTTGCTTCTATTTTAAACAAGACATGATGTTCGTTATCAAATCAATTTCAATATTATTATATTTTGTGCTTGAGTTAATATATTTTCTTGTCAAAGCTTCATTAGGATCTTGTGTTAGGCAAGCCAGTCAAATGTCAGCACTCCAAGCAAATGATTTCTATTGACACTACTTGGGAATTTGTAAGACATAAACCTTTATCGCTTAATTTAGCCAATATTGTAACTAGTTTTTGTTGTATAATTCTAATATTTCCTATTTTTTGTTTATGGCTAGTGTGATTATATATGTTAATACTGTTATGACATCTGGATTGTTTTGTCTCTACAATTTGCATGTAGAGATAGAGAATAATATTTACCAATTCTGTTGTACGTGTATAATGTTTACTAGTAGTTTTATTGTGTAGTTAGTTCGAGTGATATAACATAAATTGGAAAGGAAAAACACTCTTCTTTTGATGAAAAAAGTTAGCAACTTAGCAGTAAGATGTGATTTCCCAGAAGTCTTAGGGGGCATGCCTTTGGGACAAAAAAAAATGCCATCTCCCAAGGCATAGATATCAAACACACACATGTGTTGTTACATATATGGTTGTGCATTACAAATTCAATGAGGGGATGCCAATACTAGATTTACTATCATGTACAAGACCAGCTAGGCTATGAAAGTTCAAATGTGGACAATCCTAGCATCCTTGAAAATAATTCTTCACTAAGAAGATTATGTAGATGTAAATTTGCTCTAAAATTCAAGCATATGTTTATTTGTATAGGGAACTACATAGGGTAGCTATTAACCTCTATGTGGATAAGCAATATTATCTTCTTATCCTCACCTTGTGAGCCACATTCAGAATGGAATCACATTGTACAAGTTGTCATGTGAAGTTGTTGATTGAATACTTCTGCTAGAAACAACATCCCACCTTCTTCTACAAAGATAATTGATCTTTTGCCCATCGTTTGGAAAGGCATAACTTGAAATTTGGTATCAAAGCGTAATATGACTTCAATGGTCACTCCTAATAGTAATATTACTAGGGAGATTTCTACCTTCCCCTTGGAAATACGGTCTTTTGTATGCATCGTTTATGTAAAGAATGTTTGTTCTCTATTGCCCAAATACAAGATATGTTTATAAAAACTTAAAATGTATAAATTCTCCATTTTAAATTTGTTCCACTATATATTGGATTTTTAGGCACTTTGATCATTTTGTCCCATGTTTTAGATGAAAGGGAAATAAATCACTTATGAGTGCAAGTTTTATGGAAATTGCATGCAAGTGCACAAAGATAAGTCTTGCATCCAATTCAGGTCAGGGTAAGCTACTTCTTGCCTGTGCATTTTGTTGTGTATGCCGATCTTCAAGAACATATGTGATGCAAACAAAATATATGCATACATGCTATGATAGGATTAAGTCTAGTAGATGAACATTGTGTCATAACTAAAACTATTCCTGATTGTAGAGGATAGGAAGTGAAAATTTATTTGACAGTAGAGGAATGTGATAATAAATTCCAAAGGATATGATTTCAGAACTCACAACTGACTTGTCTTAGACATCATTATATGATTTTGACAAATTTATAGTATGGTACTGGCAATAATTTTTTACATGCAATGTTTGCCTTGATATTTCGAAGTAATTTATGATATATTGTTTGCAAAAAAATTAGCATGTTCTGTTTCAAAGCTAGAATATAAGTTTTAAACAGTCCTCAAATTTAGGTGTAACAATTTTTTTATGGAAGTGGGGAGTTGTTAAAAAATTTAATCTTTTCCTTCACTTTTTTTGTTTGTCACAATACCCAATGACAAAATATTTGTAAACAAGAGTCTTAAGGTATGGAATAATTGAATTATTTATAAATGGTGCTTCTCAAGAACTCTCTTATGAATGGGCCACAATAGAGAAGTACATCCCAAACATGCTAGAAATTTATGAAATTAGTAGGATACTTGAAATTTCAAATGAAATTAAGATTGGAATTATATTTTAATAAATTACGATAGAAAAGACACAAGGTACTTAGTGGTGTAGTCTTACTACTTTGACTACCATATCCTGAGCTGCCTGTCCCTCACTAACACTATCACTACCCCTCCTTACCCTCTGGAATTACAGTAGGAAGCAACAGAGAATTGTCCCAAACATGCTGGAAGTTTATGAAATTAGTAGGAAACTTGAAATTTCAAATGAAATTAAGATTGGAATTATATTTTAATAAATTAAGATATAAAAGACACTGGGTACTCGGTGATGTAATATTTTTTCTCTGTCAACCATATCCCGAGCTGCCCATCCCTCCCTGACACTATCACTACCCCTCCTTACCCTATGGAATTATAGAAGAAAGCAGGAAGATGCTTGGAGGGTGGTCTTTCTTTATTGGCATCACTCCAATTCCTGAAGATGATTTTCTAGTAGAGGCCAAACCAAAGGTTATGAAGTCAAGTAATACAAACAAAGAGGGTTTTCACTTATATGGAGAAGTTGTATTCAATCCATACAATGATGTATCGTGAATAGTCCATGTAGATCCTTTAGGTTAATAAGAGTACATGAGGGCCCTTCTGTAAGATGAACCATCGACATTATGAAGATGTAGCCGAAAGATAATGTGCAACCATAGAATGATGAAGGAAAATTATATCATGATATCATAAGAAAATAGGATTATGTAGTGAGCTTTCTAATGAATGAAAAACCAATCCAGTTTTCATATTATAACATGGAACTCATGAATCAGCAGACCATAACATGTGCAATACAAAATTTGTAGTTATAGCTGGAAATTCCCCAATATTCTAGATTACAGCAAAGGAGAAGGAGTTCAGAGGGATAACAACTTCATTCATAGTTCCTTCTCACTTGCAATGTGGTAGCTGCTGATTTTATAAAAATCCTACCATAAAAATTGCCAAAACAGGAAAGCATATGAGCGTGCACACCAAGAGAGAGACTCACATCATGACATGGACAAAGTGACTCTCATAAGCAGAGCCAACTCTTGCTTAAAGATTCTAAAATCCCCTAGGCTAAGAGAAGAGGGGTCTTAAATAATAACTTTACGATGATGCTTCGGTAGAAAGGCAATAACAATCAACTGTGTTAGATTCCATAGAGATTTTCAACTATTCTGAACAATCCAAGTCCCACCCATAAGAGGACCTTTCCATGAAAGTAGGATAGGGTTGAAGAAATCAAAATTAGCCTCATACCACGTCCAAAATAAATATTTTTGCAACTGCCATTTCATCCTTGTGACACAAAGAACATGCAAAAGTCATCCACAATCTCTTTACAACTGACCCTTGTAGTAGTAGAATCTATCTTCAAACTTTGTGCTTATAAGAATGTTATTTTCAGGTGGACTGGTACCTTGTCAACTAGCAGGCCATAACATCCTTGACAATCCATTGTTTGTCCAAGTGAGGGGCAATGTCAATGGGGTGTCTAGGCATACCACAAAGATGAAAGATCCTTAGTCACGTAGATGTAGAAGGGCTGCCTAATCCTCCATCCCCAGTCTCTCTAGAACGGACCTGGTTTATGTAACAGTGAACTACATTTTACTCTTTACGATTCAGTAGGCAAAGATGGTGTTTATTTCATCAAGTCATGGTCTTTGGTTTGCGTTAATATCTTCCTTTATAACCAATGTCTTATTCAAAATCCATATTTGCAGATCTCAGGATTGCATTGGGAGAAAATTATATTCTTGATGAGATTCACCTTGATGCTCAGGAAATGATGACCGCTTGTGTAGATTTAAAAAATGTCTGCTTACATCTACACAGTCATTCTGTTCAATATCTGCACCAGGTTTGTTTTGGATCTTCCATTGATCTTTGATATGAATGATACCTATCAGCACTTATTTTAACCCATCAAAACTGATAAATATGTCTTTCATTCAGTCATTTAAGTTCTGTTGGATGTTAACCATTTTAATTATTTTTTCTTTCTCTGGATCCATTGGAAGGTTTTTCTTCTATTTTAAACAAGACATGATGCTCATTATGATATTAATTGCAATCTTATTATATTTTGTGCTTGAGTAAATATATTGTCTTGTCAAATCTTCATCGCGATCTTGTGGTAGGCAAGCCGGTCAAGTGTGAGCACTCCAAGCAAGTGAATTCTATTGACACTAGGGAATTTATAGGACATAAACCTTTATTTCTTCATCTAGCCAATGTTGTACCTATTTTTTGTTGCATAATGATGTTATTTCCTATTTTTTGTTTACGACTAGTGTTATTATATATGTTAATACTGTTATGACATTTGGATTGTTTTGTCTCTGCAATTTGGATGTATAGATACATAATAATATTTACCAATTCTGTTGTACGTGTATAATGTTTACTAGCAGTTTTATTGTGTAGCCAGTTAGAGTGATGTAAGATAAATTGGAAATGAAAAGCATTCTTCTTTTAATGAAAAAAGTTAGCAACTTAGTAGTAAGCTATGATTTTCCAGAAGTATTAGGGGGCATGCCTTTGGGATCAAAAACATATGCCATTTCCCAATGCATAGATATTGAATAAACACGCAATGTGTTGTCACATAAATTGTTGTGCATTACAAATTCAATGAGGGGATGCCAATACTAGATTGACTAGCATGTACAAGACCAAATAGTTTATCAAACTTGAAATGTGGACAATCCTAGCATCCTTTAAACTAGTCCTTAACTAAGAAGATTACATGGATGTAAATATTCTCTCAAATTCAAGTGTTTATTTGTATAGGGACCTACATAGGCTAGTTGTTAATGTCTATGTGGATTAGTAATGTTATCTTTTGATCCTCACCTTGTGATCCACATTCAGAATGAAACCACATTGTACAAGTTGTCATGTGAAGTTTCTAATTGAAGACTTGTGTTGGAAATAGCATCCCACCTTCTTCTACAAGGATAATTAATCTTTTGCCCATTTTTTGGAAAGGCATAACTTGAAAATTGGTATCAAAGTGTAATATGCCTTCAGTGGTCACTCCTGATACTAATATTACTATGGAGATATCTACCATCCCCTTGGAAATAAGGCCTTTCGTATGCATCGTTTATGTAAAGAATGTTTGTTTCATATTTCCCAAATACAAAATGTGTTTAAAACTTATAATGTATAAATTCTTCATTTAAAATTTGTTGCAATATATATTGTATTTTAAGGCATTCTGATAATTTTCTCCCATGTTTTAGATGAAAGGGAAATAAATTACTGTTGAGTGCAAGCTTGATGGCGATCACATGCAAGTGCACAAAGATAAATCTTGAATCTAGTTCTGGTCAAGGTAAACTACTTCTTGCTTGTGCATTTTGTTGTGTATGCTGATCTTCAAGAATAGATGTGAAGAAACAAAATATATGGATACATGCTATGATAGGATTAAGTCTAGTATATTAACATTGTGCCACAACTAAAATTATTCTTGATTGCAGAGGATAGGAAGTGTAAATCTATTTGAAAGAAGAGGAGTGCGATAGTAAATTCTGAAGGATGTGATTTCAGAACTCATAATTGACTTGTCTTAGACATCATTATATGATTTTTACAAATTTAGCATGGTACTAGCATAAAGTTTATACATGCAATATTTTCCTTGACATTTTGAAGTAATTTGTGATATATTGTTTGCAAATAAATGAGCATGTTCTATTTCAAAGCTAGAATATCAGTTTTAAACATTCCTGAAATTAAGGTGGAACAATGTTTTTTTCGAAGTGGGGAGTTATTAAGGATTTTCATCTTTTCCTTCACCTTTTTTGTTTGTCACAATACCTAATGACATAATATTTGTAAACAAGAGTCTTAAGTTATGGAAGCATTGAATTATTTATAAATGGTGCTTCCCAAGAACTCTCCTATGAATGGGCCACAATAGAAAATTGTATCCCAAACCCGCTAGAAATTTATGAAAATTAGTAGGAAATTTGAAATTTCAAATGAAATTAAGATTTTAATTATATTTTAATAAATCAAGATAGAAAAGACATAACTCTTCACGTGATTATTTAAAGTGTACTAACTCAATGGAAGAGTTCTTGCCTTACAAGCAAGAGGTTGGTGGTTTAATTCCATTGTGTGCTAACATGAATTAATCAACGATTTTGTAGTTTATTTTTAATTAAATGCTTTTTATATTGATTTATTTCAATGGAGATCTATATCTGGACTGATTGTTTTATATTGTCTCTAGAGAGACAATAACTAGTATTAAAGACATATTGTCTCTAATTTGAGTGTTGTCTCTAGAGAGACAAAAATGAAATTGTCTCCTAAGAGACAATAATGCTTGTGTTATATATTGTCTTTAGAGAGACAATTGTTTAAGACAATAATCTTTAAGACAATATTTTTTAAGAAAATAATCTTTAAGACAATAATTTTTAAGAGAATAAACTTTAAGACAATAATTTTTGAGACACCTGCTTAAAGACAATATTTAAGACAATACACAAGTTTTGTTTTGTCTCAAGTTAAGACAATTTACCCAAAAATTGTCTCAAATATTGTCTTAAAACCCAAAAATTGTCTCAAAGATTATACTAGGGTTTTAGTCTTTCTTGCTGGTTCCTCCTTGATGATGTTTCCAAGACTTTTTGCTAAGGTAGATTTCTTCGATCTAGGGTTTCGGTAAAATGAAGATCTTTATCTCTTTCTTGGTATTATTTTTGTTTCCCTTTGATTCCTTTGAAACTTAATCTTTCTGTGTCTTATTGATTAGATTCCCTTCTTAACTTTAGCACCTTAGCTCTGGTATCATGTTGAGGAATCTAAGGAATTATAATTTAGGTGATTTATCTACTTATGATAATTGATTGTGATGTACTTTTGATTCTTGATTATGATCTTCTCTTTCTTGTAATTATTATTATGTTCTTTTCATCAAGACAATTATCATATCATGAGAAAATAGAGAGACAAGAGACATAGTGTATATGATTGTTAGCCAAGGCCAAATCCTCTCACTTTTTGAGAGGAAAAACCAAACGAAATTCTTATAAATATTCAATTAATGAACACCAAGACCATGACAATGACCCTTGACACTAGAGTCTTAGCAAGACCAATTCACTAGCCTCTCTTCTAAGACAACTTCTCTGTCTTCCTCTTCTTGGGTTCCTTGAGAATCTTGGTCTTCCTCTTTTTGGCTTACCTGAGAATCGCGGTCTCCTTGATATTATTAGTCTTACTCTTTTTGGCTTCCCTGAGAATCGTGGTCTCCTTGATAATATCGGTCTTAAGAGAGAGACATATTCTTCTTCTACTCGTCTCCTTCTAATGAGGTATTCTACCAAAATAAGATCACCTCGATGTAGCTGCAAGACTTCAACCTTCTTCTCGCACTTTACTTTCTTTTTCCTTCGCATGAGGGAGAATATATTACAGAAACAAATCCACAAAATAACTTCACCCTCCTTCCATTTTACTTCACTGAGATAGATTCTTTCCCTAGTATGTTTTTCACACTTCTTTGTAGACTTGCTTGATTGAACTTGATTGCCTCCAAATGAGGTTGAGTGCTAATATATATAAGTGTTTGTCCATGGTAGTTAGACCAACGCGATCTCTTGTAGGAGGGCTGAAATCATCTCCTTATTTTCTCCCTTTGCTATCTTCGATTCCCTATCTCATCCTTAAAGAGTGTAAGATGCCAAATTATTACCCAATTCTCTATTTAGTCTTCCCAAGTGAAGACAAGAATAATGTGTTTAAATCTCCCTCTCAACTAGGGAGGACAAATTTACTCATTCCTACAGAAGGAATGTACCTAAGCTCCTCTTGGCTCAGGAATTTCAAAGTTTCTTCCAAGTATGAAACTTGTTTTTAGGCTCCCTCTTAATTAGGAACCTACAAAATCGCCTCAAGTGGAGATGATGGGATAGCCAGGTGCTAGAAGAACTCCTTCCTTCATTGTCATGTATTTATTTATCAAGGAGTATTCTTATTTTGGGGAATTCTTCATAAGGCATAGACTATTCATCACTTTCATCCATGAGTCAGTCATGTCATCATCCCTCTCATTAGAAAGTGATCTATCCCTCGACGTCTAGGATTTCTTCATCTTATTCTACATTCATCATGATTTCTTCTTAGGAAAGGTCTTTCATCCTTCCATGTGGTTTTATAGGAATATATTGATAGTTCTTCCCTTTCGTAGTCCTGCATAAGCTGATCCAGATACTAGTTCATAAATAAGTAATGAACACTTAAATCATAATTACCTTTGTGAGGGCTTTCCACCATTACATATTCCTGTAAGAATCAACATCAGTGTACATGTTGACACTTTTCCTAAAGATACGTGTTAAGGGTATCTATCATTTCCAGACATTTCATCAGAGAGTTCATATCTTTCTGGGATATATCAAATTAATCTTCTTGGGATATCGGATGTTGACTGGATTTATCATTCTTACTTATTCCATGGTCTCTTCCTTTGTTTTGTGACATCTTCAATCCTTGAGAACTTCCAATTAGAGTTTCTAAATTTTATTCAGTTACCTCATCTTTCCAATGAAGACATATTATGTTGATTTCTTCTTTTAAATACGTGATCTATGCATTCTTGCATCCTAGGAGGAGATCCTTTTTCTGATAAGGCTTTTAGAGATAGCACGTGATGTCTGTAATCATATCACTTGTGTAAATACCTCATATTTTTGTAGATTTTAGCCCCGTAGAGAAATTACCTACATACGAATTCTAAAACATAAAAAATAAACAATGTGAGAGAATAACAAATAAAACACTTATACACAGAGATTTTCCCTTGGATCCCAAAATCGGCACTACCAGATTTATTTTTCATTATGTTCCTTTTAATGTTACAATAAATATTTATACATGCCGAGGCATCCAATACCATGGACCGAAAACCATCACGTCCAAAACCATGTGTGAAAATCATGCACAAGATGATAGGTAGTTATGCCCAACCTAATATAGTTATCCCCAGGGCGCTGCCCCGAACACCCTAGAGGGGAGCTACCTGCCCCCCTCAAGCACCCCTGTGACCCCCCCGATGTCTAATCGGCACAACGAAGGGGGGGCTACTCCCCCCCTCTAACTCCTTGGTTAACTACGTGGGCTAGTTGTGGAAAGAATATAACACAACCCATCATTCTCAAACTTGTTGTTTTCTTTCCACGGGAGAGCTTAGTCATTTGTCCAACCCTGCAACACCCATTGTTTCTCTAAACCAAGAGAACTTCTCTGAGCTCACAAATTTCGTCAATGGATATGTAGTATTCTTTAAAGTGTCCACATTTCCCAATGACACCCTTTTGTCTTCTATCATATCCCTCACAAAGTGATACTGAAAATCAATGTGCTTTATGTTTGAATGGTAGGCAGGGTTATTTGCCAAGAAAACTACACATTGGCTATCATAGTCTATCCTTATAGCTCCTTGTACTAATTGCATACTTGAACACAAGATTTGCACCCAAATTTCTTCCTTCCTTGCATGAGTGGCTGCCATGTATTCTGCCTCTACAGTTCATACTGCCACTAAAGATTTTTTCTTATTCATCCAACTGACTGCACCTCAAAATAGGTTAAACATATACACACTTGTATATATTCTCTGATCCAAATCTCCAGCCCTGTCCACATCAGCAAATCCATGGATATCCAAAACTCTTTCTAATCCTTGTCTTCCTTGGAAGCACAAACCATAATCACTAGTTCCATGCAAATACTTGAAAAACTGCTTCTTTCCTTGCTTTTGACATAAACTACTCAATACTCCCACTTCATGTGTGATGTCTGGTCTATTACATACCATCACATACGTCAAGCTACCAACTA
>APFE031200781.1:0-25700 GCA_000404065.3 Pinus taeda | reverse complement strand
ATATTTTAAATAAAGAGAAGATTAAGTTTAATATATTTGAAAATAATAAAACTTATATCATCATAAAGGATTAAAAATAGAATCCAAAGGAATATATGAATTCAAATAAAGATAATTTTGAAAAAAAAAAAATTCTACAAACTCATGCAGTAGTATCCTTAACTCTAACCAATTTGAGTGTATCCATAAAACATAGTTTCTACATTAACTAGAATATGGCTTGAGGCCTTGAGAGTGTGTCTGGCAACCCTTGAGTGTGTTGAATATGTGCCAAAATGTTACTTTCTATATGGGGTAGTTTCTACATTAATGAGAATATGGCTTGAGAGTGTGCCTTGCATCTTTGAGTGTGTTGAATATGTGCCAAAAAGTTACTTTCTCTATGTGGTCGATACAAAAAAGTCAATGTGAAGGAAAACTTCGTACAATGTCTCAAATTTCCTATCCACGATATTTAGTTAGTAAATGATAAATTATTGTTGCTACACTTTTTCTTCATTATTTAAGTCATAGATATTTTCTTTCATTATTTAAGTCATAAATGTGTTATTTCACTGTAATTTTTTGTTTAAGTGTCTTTAACATCTCCACTATGAGTGTTAGATTTATTGTTGTTTTGCCTAGGCTTATTGGATTTCAAGCCTAATTCATTGATAAAGTTTTGACCATCATTAAAATGTAGAAAACAAAATAAAGAAATAACAAGTAAGAATATGAATAACCATAAAAAAAAAACACAACTTTATAAAAAATAAAAAAAAAAGAAAGCTGTATCAAAAACTATTTTTAAAAATAAATAAATTAGATAACTAAAAAAATTAAATAAATAAATCTTCGGAAAAACATTATAAAATTTAACATTAAATTCAAAAATATAAAATAAAAATGGTCATTACAATATAATTTAGTCGTCCTATACTCTGAACTATCCATTTACTTATTCTATCTCAAAAAAATAAATTAAAAATCAACTCCTTTCCCTTTAAAATAATGCTGGAAGTAAACATAAAACAAATTTATAGAACGATGTGCACTGCATTAGATTACGTACGGTGGTGGGAATGCTCTATGTTGATTTTGATACTCATAACATTAAAGCTCACATGTTTGAAACCTTGCATCCTAAGGCCCCTAAAAGCACTAGTATCCTATCTCAATGAAATCTTTATCTTATTTGAACTTATAATTATGATAGTAGTATTTCAAATATTATTGACATATGGTGGTACGTCGGCGGTTATTGACATATGGTGGTATGTCGGCGGTGTTGTGAACGACGGGTTTAAAATTTAATCTTATGCTTACTTGTATATATTGACATTTGCTCGTAATGTTTTAACACCGATAAACCAGACTTGTCGTACACTTCAACAAAATCAGTGATCAGTGCTACTTAGGGGCGCAGAGGTTGAGGTAAATGATGAACTTTTCTCTCTTTCTTTTCTTTTTTGCATGAAGGGTCTAACGCCAGACATCCAACCAGTCAACTTTAGGAGATTGATTCTAATGGATCCAAAGATAATTGAATCCGCAATTCCAGCAGGAGATTAATTTTAATAGATTTCAGAATAATTTAACCTATATTTCATGACAGAAAATCAATAACCTAGCAAAATACTTCAACCAATTAAACTACCCATCATGTCTGACTAACTCTTTTTATTTAATATCGAAATCACATCGAAGTCATGTTTTTACGAACATAAAAATAATCCCAACTTTCTGGAGTGCCCCTGATTTCCTAAAAAATTGTATCCACAGACTGGTTTGATGCGTTTACTTTAAATCATTCTTTTTTAATGCATAAATCATAACTCGAGATCATGTTTTTGCATTGCGCAGGTGTACAAGATTTCTGAAAACGTGTTAGAGTGGTATAAAGATATGGAAAGATCACGTAAAAGGTATGAAACATTGAACTGAAGTGTTTTTTAGGATTACATTCGGAATGTGTGAGTGCCCTAATTATAAACATGTTGGTCTCTATAACATGCAGATTGGCATCAATATCATCCAATCGTGATCCAGAAGTAAAAGCTTTTCTACGATCATCGTCACTGTCCCGAAAATTGACGTTGCAGGTACTGGTGAAAAACACGTGTGGGTGGAGTTTGAATGTCAGCAACCCTGAAAGAGCAAAGATTGAAGTGAGTTTAGAGTGTTTTTGGGATGATCCGCGAGAATATGAGATAATGAACACGGTCATTCTCTATTGGCCAGGCTTGTGTCCCCGCGTTGTGGTGGATTGTGTCACTCAGATGAAGTTTAGGTGGGGATGCAATCAACTTCATATCTTGAAATTTGTGAAAATCACATTTTTGATGATCTGGTAAGTAGGATCCCACAAGAAATACTGTTATTGGACTACACCGAAATATTCTTTCCAAACCGTTGGAAGGGTGTGCCGCCAAACGCATTTCATAGAATTCGTAGAATTAGGTCTCGTTTCAATTGTCGGCAAAAGCATTCCGTAGAATTCTTGAACTATTGATTCGTTGGAAGGGTGTGTAGCCAAACGCATTCCTTAGAATTCGTAGAATTCGGTCTCGTTTCAACTGTCGGCAAAAGCATTCAGTAGAATTCTTGAACTATTGACTTTCACGTGCTGCACTGTTGTGTTCGCTCTCTCTCCACCCGTCCCCCCACCTCTTGCTCTTTCCTCCAACTTTATTACTATCTCTCTCCCTCTCTCCCCCTCTCTCCCCTCCATCTTTGTATATCCCTCTCTCTCTTCCCCTTTTCTCCCTATGTCTCTCCTCTCTTCTTCTCTTTCTTCCCTCCTCTCACTCTCACTCCCTCTCCACCTCTATATTTCTATATCTTTGATCTTTCCTCCTTCTCTCTCCCCCTTCAACTCAATCTCTCTCTCACTCTCTCTCACTCTCTCTCCACCTCTATCTCTCTATATTTGTTTTTATCTTTCCTCCCTCTCTCTCCCCTTCCAACTCAATCTATGTCTCTCCTCTCCTCTTTTCTCTCTTCTCCTTTTAGTCTCACTCCCTCTCCACTTCTATCTTTCTATATCTTTGTTCTTTCCTCCCTCTCTCTCCCCCTTCAACTCAATTTCTCTCTCACTCTCTCTCCAACTCTATCTCTCTATATTTTATCTTTCCTCCCTCTCTCTCCCCTTCCAACTCAATCTCTCTCTCTCTCCCCTCCTCTCTCTCCCTCTCTTTGTCACTCTCTCCCCCCCTCTCTCTCCCCCTTTTTATAGTTAAATCTATATTTTAGATCAATCATGTCAAAGAAAATATAATAATGAAAAACTTAAAAAAAAATCATGCACTATATTTCCTTTATTAATGTTAATCACTTTACTTGCTCTCATCATTGGATCTTTAGTATCTATGCCTTTTTTTAATAATATTATTTATATTATATAAGTTTCACATTTTTATATATAAAAAAAATCGTTTTTAATTTTATTAAAATGTTAATTTAATCTCTATGAGAATATTTTTAGTAGATGTGAGAATAGAGGTTTTAGATATATCTCAAAAGTAATTATAACCTTTTTCTTTTTAGATTCAATTAAAAAACCGTTATAAAATTAAATTAAAATACAATATTTTTCTTTTGAAATAAGTTATGGTTTTTGGGCATGTGGTATTGATAATCCATGGTATTGACCTATGGTATTGTAAAAAAACCTATTTACACGATAATGATATCCAAGGTAAAATGGGGGTGATTAACCATGGTTAATAATCTTGTCATGTTGTTATAAAATATTTTAATTGTGAGGTAAGTTATGATTTTTGGTCATGTAATATTGATAAGCCATGGTATTGTAACAACACCAATTTACTTAATAATATCCATGGTAATGTGGGGGTGAATATCTAATTAAGAATATTTTCATATTGTTATAACCCATGCTATTGGCATATGGTTTGTAACAAAGCCCAATTTTTAAGTGTTAATAATATCCACGGTAAAGTGGAGGTAAATATCCATGGTTAAGAACCTCCTCATATTGTTATAAAAAATTTTGGTTGTGAAATATGCCTAATTATCAATGAGAAATAACAAAATTATTTCGCTTTCAAAAACATTCATAAATATATAGATATTAATCTAAAAAAATAAATTAAAAATAACAATTCCATTTTAATTTTTCACGTGAAATATATAGAAAATTATTTTAGGTTAATCATAATAAAATATTGTAATCCTAAAAAATAATGAAAATAAACCACAAATTATTTAGTAACTAATAAAAGTAATAAAAAAATGATATATACTTTATTTTACTTTTAATATAAAATTGATAAATAACATTAAAATTAAGTAAAAAATAAAAACTCAATATGATTTATAAATAAATAAAAATTAATTAAAAAAATTAATATAATTAATGTGGTTGATAAACCCGATAGATATTTCAATGCCAATTTTCATAAAGTAGGTTTATTCGGTTACATCCCTCTATTAGAAATTAGACGAAATAGATTATTTGCTGAAACCAATTTTCTGAATTGTTGAAACCTCAATGCATTTATGTTAGAATTGGACATTAATCTTGTAAAAAACACGATGAAAATATATATAATAGATTTTGTTATTTAATTGATACTGTTATGTAAATTGCAGCCCAATTCCTACCCTTTTTTTATGGGAAACACCTCATCTAGTGACTACAATTATTAATATCATATAATTATAAATAAAAGAAACCATAATAAACTATATACATACACATACAAATATATAAAGAGAGATATGGTTGAGATACTAACCTCCTCCATAAAAACCTAACATATACTACCCTTTGTTGGCTAATAATAAGTATTTTAATATATAGAAGATAAGTGACGGTCACATGAGCGTCCATGTTGTCTTTCCTAGTTGTATTTGATTATAGGGGATGAACGCTGTATTACCCACTAAAAGTGGGTGACGCATAGGGAAAAAAAAATTTCTTGTGTTTTGCATCCCTGGAAAATCCCTTACAACCACCATAATCTATGAACCTATCACTATAAATCTTTGCCACTTCCATCAACCATATGACTTCTCACCTATCTCACAGGAGCACATTAACAAAGATAATATTTTGACGAAAAGGTACTTTATTCATTTTTCAATCGGGTGGTTATGCTTGTTTGTACTTTGGGATTTTGGTATGGATTATTAGTTGAGGTAGACAAAGATTTTGGACCCTCACCTTAAATGGGGGGATAATATTCAATCATAGTCTAGTGGGACCTCCCCTAATGCCCCAATGATATAGGAGGGGCACTATTTATGAAGCCTTGAATTAAATATCATGTTTCATATATTCTGATTCCATACTTACCACTTTCAAAGTGGTCATATTGTTCCCAAATCAGCACCAAATCGAAGTGCTCGTTGCCCTAATTCCAAGGGTGCGAACAACACTCAAATCCAAGCTTGTATGAGGGAGAACGAGTTAGTCAAAGTTTTGGTCAAAGTTGGGTTGTGGGCCATGTTTAAGTGTCATACAATTTGACCAACCCCGGGGCATGAAACCTAGCTCCTAAGAGAGGGAGAAATTGTTGCCGCTTAATTTGGGTAGTGGGCCATGATCCCCGCCACCCCCATCGAACCCAAAATAAATTTAATAATTAAATTTGGGTCAATGGGCCATGACCCTCACCAACCCTCCAACCACCCACAAAACATATGCGTGACATTGTATTATATATGCGGTGGGTGGGCCACCTTCGCTGGACCCAGCCCACACCCCCACCAAAACCAAACATAACAAATGCAATATGTATGGGCCGGCGAGAATCGAACCTGCCCGGCCACATGGCTGGCCCACTCCATTGGTGGCCCAACCCATGTACCATAACTGCGCCCAGTTTAATACAACACACAACAGTTACAACAACCTTCTGCCATTTAATACAACCAACCTATTCAATTCAATACAACCCAAACTTAAACAACGGTTGTCACACCAAACATGCACACGGTTACCAAAATGGTTCCATATAAAACAAACCATGTCATTTTTAAGACTAAAAAAAAATATCACTAATGTGTAATTTTGGCGGAGGTGAGATTGTTTGACCGACCTCCTTGCCTCGAATCAAATGCCTTAACCAATACGCCAATGGCCTTATGTTGAGTGTAGAATATCATTGTTCCCTAGATAGTCAAGAAAATGATGAGTCTTTGAATAAATTTTGGGGTACAAATTGGGGAATTTAATATGATTGAAAATAATAGGGAAGTGTCATTGAACATCTAATCTATAATTTTGATCAGCATGCGCCATTCCCATGTGCACTAAATCATGAATATTATCCTAATGAATGGAGTTGCTTCTTCTACATGTTTCAATTTGATTTCCATGTGGTTGAAGAAGATGTCATAGAGGAGTTTGAGAACCATCTAAGGGAATCTATACACATACCTGTGTTAGGTTCCTATACCAATAAGTTTCACTTTCATGATTGACAGTGGAAAGGCTAAATATGTTCATCATTGCAGGCTGCAAAGGTTCCATATTTTGTGTACATGCTACAAAAAATTAAAAAATGAAAAGAGGGTATGTCTTAAAAGAATAATCAAAAGGCAAGAAAATCAAGTGGTCAAGAGAAAAGTGAAAATGAACCCCAAACTAAAGACCAGGAAAGTGGCCAGTCAAAATGCCACTACATTTAACACGCCTAAATGGACCAATGGAGGTCCATTTAGGCAATTTTTGAACAAGTTGAGCTAATAGATCTAGCTCATGTGGAGATTCAGAGAGCCAGGACAGCCCTGGGAATAATGCCCGAGCAGGCCACCAGAATGATTCATTTCCTCAATAACCACACTAGAGAGGAACTAGCTGCTCTACAAATAAGCAACAGAAGAGATACAATCCTCACAGCCAAAAAGGTATTGACCTTGAGGAATTTTACTCAAACATTGGAGAGGAAGTGTCAGGAGATGAAGGCAGAGATAGATGAATTTAGAGCTAAAATGGCTATACTACAGGACAAAGGACTGCCAAGCCTAGTGAGTGGCACAGGACAGCTGCTATCATATAATCAGTATATGACAAGGATCAACAATTATGTTGAAAACCATATCACTGCATCCAGCAGCTCCACAGAAGAAGCAGGGCCTCCCTCTGGGCAATCTCTCTATGACAAGCTGGAAAATTTGTTCTTTATTGAACATGAAATAAATCATCTATTCGAAGTCCCTCAAAACTTTTACAGACATACAGAGGCAGATGAAACAGTGGTAAAAATGAGGAGGCATCAGCTACCCCCAACTGATTGGTGGCAAGCAATGCTGGAGATTTTGCCCAGATAATTCCACTTTGCTTTTTGCCTTTTTTGAGAAAAATCAAAGTCTACAAGTCAACAGGCAGATCAGAATACAGGTACAGCAAGCAGTCATACAGGTGACTCAGTAATGCACCTAGCCAACAGGCTAAGTTAACGCAGAGTTAAAGGCACAGCTACAACCTACTTTCCAGAGCCATAAAGTCAAATCTGTCTGACAGAAAAATATCAGTTATCTCAGCATTAAATGCTATATTTATGTTGTCATTTACTTTTTGTAAGAGAGTTGGTGGTGAAATTTATTGCACAATAACTCTCTACTGAGATATTTTATACCCTATTTTGTATATATATCCCCTCAGAACGCATTGAGGGTCAGTTGTAGTGTAATTCTTTGTGAAGAGCTCTTTTGTATTACGGAGACTTTTTGATAATACAAATTGCTGATGGAGATTTCTGGTTCCGACACTGTCTGAAGATGGTTATGTAAAGCTCTGTTTTGTTGCAGAATTCCTGTGTCATTCGGTGAATCAATAAGTTTCTCTTAACTGTGTATGTGTTTCCTGTGTATTCCATAACTCTTATGTTTTCATAATCTTAGTAAGTAGAGAAAAAGAATAGGCTAGGATTTGTTTCAAACACCCTATGCTCAATCTCTATTTCTAAATACATTTTCTTCTGGATTAGCCATAGATATGAATTGTTAATTGCTCATGTCTGAACTTATCCTGTCATGGTGAATACTGTTTAAGAATTATTAACTGCTCTTAAGCAATACCTTCATGTTTCTTCATTTAGCATAGTGAAAGATTCTTAATTGCCTTTCACTCACTAAATCCATAATTTTCATCATCAAATCTAATAAATTGTTTCACATATGCCTAACTTGCTCTGCAGCAACACTTTGTCTTCATAAATCCACTTTCAAAAGCACAAATACCTCAACTCCATTGCCCAATGGAACAAACTGTCCTCTAATCTGTATCTCAGTTCTATCTAAATTCACCAACCCACCAAATTCAAACAAACAGTGCACCATAACTAGCCTAAAACATTCATCAACAAAGCTAAACTATAAAGGGAGAACCCTCTCTGGTTGCAGGTAGGCTAGGACCTGTAGCTAAAAGATTGGTCAGTGGTTACCTCGGCCGTATTCCCTTTAGGAAGCAGGGAACAACCTGATGGAGAAATAATGGAGAAGAATTATCAACCCCTTTATGTCTTTGAGAGGGGTTTGTTCTTCATGCTTGACCAGCATGGCCCTAGTTGTACCATTGAGGATGATAGCAGAAAATTGGAAACATCTGATGAAGCTCATTAGATTTTTTTGAAGGATAGGCCAAGTTATCCACTTGAAGGTAGGGGATTTTGGTTCTTATATAAAATGAGAATTGTGCCTTACCTTGCATCATCTATGATGATAAGGAAGATAATATTGTTGATGTGTTAGGGCCATCTTTATATCTTCCCATTATCACCCCTTAGTCATATTTGGATCCCATGAAGGTTAAGCATAATGGGCCATTGCTCCTTTTCCTTTTTGAGCTTAATTATCATCACATGTAGCTTGGCCAACCATCTCACCCATTATGTCACTCAGATCATGTCCTTGACAGCATCAAGGAGAGTTGTATGTCTGAGGTGGCTCTTCAATGAAATCTCATGAGCTTGATCAGTGACTACTACATACTTAGGTTTCAAGAGAAGATTCAATGGTCACACAAATATTCCTCTTTCCCCTCTTCATGGTTGTATTGGGTCATTATATTACTTTTCATCTATATTAATTCTTTAATGGTGGAAAAAATGGATGAATCGACTCATAGGGCCATTTTTACTGGTGAGTCCTAGTTTGGTAAATCAAGTTTTGAAACCTTTTGGGAGAATTTTTATGCATCAAAAAAAAATTTAGGGTAAAAGTTTTTTCACTTTAGCGATGTACCATTTTTCATATTCTACACACAAGTACCTTTCCAACGGTGTAAAAATATCCTCAATGAAAGTATATATTCAAAATTTCTGCCACTCATAATTTGACCTTCCTGTTTTCACCTTTATAATTCAAGAGGATACCATGTTAGCCCCCATTATTCATGGAAAAGTGCCTAGCCATCTGAATGTGATGAAGAATAATATAGAAGGTTCCATGTTGTAACTATGGTTAAGATTTGAGGTAGTCAAACATGTTAAACACACATGGGCAGCAAGAGAAATATGAAAGATAAATCATGAGAGTACAATTTTTATTAACAAGAGATATACATTTATGGTACATTGTTATGACCGTTGGGTTCCACATCCGAAGGTCTCTTGGACTACTTTGTCTATTCGGCTTAAACACTAACCAATTGAGGATGAGGTGTCCAACATTCCCCCCCTTAATCCGAAGGGTTATGTATGAGTCCAAGAAGATTGTTGTAATACAAAATGTGCAAAAATGCATGGCAGCATTAGGCTGACTGTGCTCTATTAAATGTTGGTATAAAGGGTGGTGGTTTAAGGATGACCACCAACACTGGAACGCTTAGTGCAGTTCCCGGAACTCTTCCAAAACTGGCAAGAAGCTGAAGTCTTTTGCTAGAGGAAGTGCTCCTATTGTTTTGAAGAGGGAAACCTTCAACCAATAAAGGGAGGCCTCACCCCGCATAAAATGGAGAACTTCAACCTGAAAAGGGAAGTCGCAACCTATGATGGTTTAAGGATGACCCACAACTCTGGAATGCTTAATGCAATTCTTGGAGCTCTTCCAAAACTGGAAAGAAGCTCGAGTCTTCTGCTAGAGGAAGTGTTCTCACTTTTGTTCCTGGAATTCTTCTGAAACTGGCAAGAAGCTGAAGTCTTCTACTAGAGGAAGTGTCTCAGATTGCCAACTTAAGGCATGTTCACGAGCATCTTTGTATCTGGCTACAACTCTGAAACTCGTGTGGCAAGTTGTGGCTCAGGCTCGCTTGATGTGGCCTTGAAGCTTGTAGATGACCATTGTTTCCCCCCCTATCAGATACAAGGTGAGATGATGGAGAAAACTCAACTGCAAGACTGTTCAATACTCTGGAAGAACTTCTGACATGTGTTTGGAATATCTTCTTGGCTGTTGATGCCCATTTCCAAGAAGCAATCCATCCAAGATGAATCTTTGTTCTTGCAGGACGTTTGTTTTTGAAGCATCTATGTGAATGATGGCTAGTTTTATGATAGTGCTTACATGGATGAAGATCAAAATAGTGATCTTTCAAATGCCCAACTTGATCACAATGTTGGCATTTCACAATCTATTGTTGTTGTTGTTGCGGTGGAAGAGGAGTAGAATCTGGAACAGCTGGAGGTGAACTGTCATGAATAAATCCAGCACTTTGAAACTGAATGGGCTTTGAGTAGTCTAGAATATGAAACGACAAGTCCTTGTCATATCCAAGACCAGTTCTGTCTGATGATGGGCTTGGGAAGTGCAAACTAAGTTTCTGCATCTGCATGTACAACTGCTGCTTTATAGGATACTAAATCTGCTTTATTGACTTGCTTCTGATGGGTTGCAGTCTCAATGTTCTGAACAGAAACATGTCCAGAATGATGATTCCTTTGTTTTAATTCTTCCTTCTGAAGCTAAGATTCAAGTTGTAAAAATTCAATCTTTTCATGTACATCTTGTAAACAACTATGAATATCAGTGAGAAAATCCTTGTTGATTTTGATTGTATTATCCATAGTAGAGAGTATTATATTGTCCACTAACTCTAATATTGCACCAATTGGAGCCATTTTTAACCTCAAAAAATAGTAAAACAATGAGGAAAAGATGGACACCAATTGCTCTTTTATATAAACTTATGGTAACAACTTCAAATCAATCAGCTTGCAATAGATTCAACACATAAAGAATGGTGATATTTTGAAAACAGACTCCTCATTCAAAAATGAATTTTCTTCAATTCACCTGAGAATTTTAGATCCAACAAAGCTACAAGCAATTTAGGCCTCAAAAAGATATTTTCCTGTACCAGCCTCGAATCCAAGGGAACTTGTCCTGGCAACAACTTCAATCTAGTTCAATAACAATCTCTGATATGAACAACCTTTAAGAAAATACACCAATTCGATCTACAAGGGATAGTCTTGGCTTGAAAAAATTTCCACTGAACTCCTAAATAATGCCAAATTGCTGAAACTTTAGAGAATATAAATAGTCCCCAATTCTTATGAACATTGAACTCTGTCATTCCCAAAAAACCCCCAGCATAATCACTTTCAAAGCAGAAATGATGGCTATCAAAAGGCAATACCTTTGTGGATTATCTTCCTTTCGAATGCAAGTATCGAAATTAATAAAATAATTAATTGAAGTACCTACACCAACACTTCTTCAGATATATCTAAGTCAAGAGACAAACGAATTGTTGAAGATTCACACAACTTCTTGCTCAACTGGTTGGAAAGATTCCCTCAATATAAAAATTTATGATATTCCTTTAAGTTTATTGTCTCAAGCATCAAAATTATGAATACTTCATTTATTCATACCCATGTCTTAATTCCCTCATTCTTTAATCACCAACATTCACATGTGTTTATACAAATCATCCCAAATTACAATCTACATTTCTATTCCCCGTTTACATGCTTTCATATCAAATAAACATCATTCAATCCAAAGTCCAATCTTGTACATGCGCCTTTCAAGATCAGATTTCATTTCACAATCAAATTTCAACCAAACAAATGCCCTATGTGTTGAGACTGAGTCTGGCAATTTAATACGATCATATATCATTTACATGCATTATAACTTTATGCAAACACCATCATATCTTACCCGTTTGAATCAATCACTGGACTGCGCCCTCTGGCTCATTAATTCTGCACCAACTATTAAAAATGTGCCTTTTCCCAATCTGCTTAACAAGCTCATAAAATCAAATGCCCATGCTTATTATACCATATACCATATGAATGTTTTAGATCAACATTTTATCCTCCAAACTCAACACAAATTGAATCGATTCAAGACTCTGGAAAATGCAGATCAGTTTAAAACACTTATCGACTTCAACC
Organism: Pinus taeda; assembly: GCA_000404065.3. Lineage (NCBI taxonomy): Eukaryota > Viridiplantae > Streptophyta > Pinopsida > Pinales > Pinaceae > Pinus > Pinus taeda. The sequence continues at coordinate 13,404 of APFE031200781.1, read as the reverse complement.
AGCCTCTGATTAAAATCGAATACCAACACAATAAACTTACCTCTGCTTATTCAAACTTGCAACACGCATTATCAACTCAACATTCAACGCTATCATACATTGAATTCTCCAGCGCTTACTGTTCTGAATTCTCACAACAACCCTTCAAAAATTCAACACTTTGCTGGACTCCACAAAATTTGTGACTATACGCTGGACCATTCTACAAACTCAGTTCAATACCATATACCATATGATAGTTCAACGCATATACAAAAGCAGTGTATACCAAAATAAAACCGCAGAGCCCCTTCAACGCATTCAACGCATTCAAATGGAAACCATTCACTATATACCATCATTCAAAAGTGTTAATATGGTTCAACATTAATGTATAAAGCAATACAGGTATATCAGAGTGGCACAGCAGATTCATTCAACAAAACAACGTTAATACGCATTCATGACCCCTTTTTCACATTTGTCTCCCACGCAGAGATATCATTCAATAAACTGTTGATACTACACATAATTCAAACGATGTGTTAAAGTGGGATGGCGTTACCATACGCATTCATATGGTACCATTCAAATTTGAACATAATGCATTTAACCTTCGAACCATACGCATACCATTCAACAACGTTTATATTCAAAAACCATACGCATACCATTCAACTTTGAACATAACGCATTCAACTAGAGCTGAAAACTTCAGACCTTCATCGATGGTGGCGTATCTCTACAGTGGCGCCGTCAGGCCTCAATGCTAAAACAGGAAATGACAGTGCCATAAAAAAATGACAGTATGGGAAGATGTGCAGTGCTGGCAGAGGCAGGTTATTTCAGGTCTGAGGCGAATAAGGCGGAGTTAGAGGTCAGGTAACGCATAACTGACATATATATAGAGACCACAAAACAAGTGGCTAAAATTGGAGCAGGACCAGCAATCGCCCGCTCTGATACCATGTTAAACACACATGGGCAGCAAGAGAAATATGAAAGATAAATCATGAGAGTACAATTTTTATTAACAAGAGATATACATTTATAGTACATTGTTGTGATCGTTGGGTTCCACATGCCAAGGTCTCTTGGACTAATTTGTCTATTCAGCTTCCACACTAACCCATTGAGGATTAGGTGTCCAAAAAAATATAACCACTCGTAGGCTATTGAGTCGTGTTATAATTAGGCCATGAGGAGGAAGAGGGGCCCATTATTTTCAAGTGAATTTTTTCCATATATGAGAAAAATAGCTGAGAAACATAGGATATAGAGCACAAAAAGTGGATTTGTGCATTTCAGTATCCCACAACCCATATGCCATACTTTTTTGTACTCTCAACCATTTTATATTGATAGAAAGAGAGTAAAGAGACCTCACCTTCCAAGTAGGTTTTCCATTGAAAGGGTTTCCCATGTCATCCCTCATGTGAAATAATGGTTTGTGAGTTTTTATTTTTTTATTCCATATTTTCTATATAATTTTAGTTTACATGCATAAATAATTAGCTATAATCTATACATTTGGAAATACAAAGAAAAATAAAACCCTAATAGTGTAGATTCCATATTTTGAAATATAGTTTTATCAGATTGCTTGTGAAAATATTTCCAATGTATTATTTATGACAATTTTTAGATCACATCATCCATGACTTCTTTTTAGGAAGCATGGTCTTCTTGTTTACCCACCCCTTACCCTTGAGATTCAACATATGAATACCATATAGATAGTTGTCATGATGGGTTTGCACTATTCCATGATTAATTATATGGGAAAAGGGAGTCATATTGATTTTATAATATGTTGGTTGCATTAATTATACGATTATAGTTTGACCAATGTATACATATCAACATAGTATTGTAGGTGCATTGCATACTTTTTTTATATGATAAAATAATTTTTATCATGTTTCATATATAATACATTTCATTTAGATTAGTTTTTATTTTTGGTGTCAATTTATACTATAATATAAAGCATGCATGATACCCCTACACCTAGTACACATACTCCAAAACAAGTTTGATTGAAATGTGTAGGCTATAGGTTTATGATCCTAGGGATATTTGGAGTTCTCATCAACTCCTCATTCAAGTAGGTGGATCATGTGCTCTACATTTAGGTCATGTCCGCATTGGAGCTAGATGTTACCCACCAAAAGTGGTTGATCCCGTAGAAGAATTGTTCTCCAACACTTCACTTCTAGCTAGCCAACCAACGAGTAGCCCTTGATAACCACCACTAGTCAATGACGTGCCACTTTTCATCTATGCCACATGTATCCACCATGTATCTACCATATGACTGGCTACCCATCTCATAGGAGAACATGAACAATGGTGGGCTTATGATCAAAACGTACTTAACTCATTTTCCAATCGAGTGTTTATGCCTTTTTGTTCCTTTTGATTTTGGCATGCATTATGGGGTGACCTTGAAGATGGAGGGGGTTTGATTGTGACCTTGTTACCTTACCCTTAATGTGGGGTTAATATTCAACCCTAGTCTAGTGGGACATCCCATAATGGCCCAATGAGTATAGGAGCGACACTACTTGGGAATCCTAGATTGAGATACTATGTCCCATCTATCCCAATTCCATACTTAACACTTTCCATCTTACATTATAAACCCTATATTTCACCTCCATTCTTTTATGTTCAACTGACTATTGGTTCTCTGATATTTGGCACCCACACATTGTCATAACTAGCTAGGGCTCGAAACTTGTGCGTAACTGGTTTATGCATCTAGAATAAAAGGAAAGAGAAAATAATGGACACAACAGTAAGATAAAAATTCTAAATATGGATGGGAAATACACATTAGCATGAGGGAAAAAACCTCACCTAACCTCTACCTCACCCATTATGGCCATAGCCTACTTCCTAAGGATCATGTTTCACCTATACATCATGAAAGAACCCTTTGCATGTCCCAACCTAGAGGGGAAATTAGATGCCTCATCATCAAGGGATAGTAAAAATGTTATGCAGTATATAAAGCAAGCTCTAACCCTTTGAGCTACCAACATTATTATAAATAGAAATCAGGAAAAATTAAATGGCACATAAGAGGGGTGGAAACACAAAGGCTAGGTTGGTAACTCATGCATCCACAATTGATCCCTCCTCACATCTATATAATAAAGTTATGGATCCCCATCATGTTGGCCCCCTTGACCATGGAACTTGGCTATGAAGTCTTCTCCCCTCTATTACTATGATTTCTCACATTACACATATTAATTGAATGGTGTACTGAGGAAATGACGCTTCCCCTTGGGGGCTAGAAACACCTAATAGGGTTGTCCTTTAGCCAATCCTACCTATGTAGGAAACACCATTGTCAGTTTAAATCCTCCAATTTGGAAGGAAAGCCTTATTTCATGTGTCAAATATCCAATAACTCTCAAGTTTGGTCTTCTTAGATGCAAAAATGATTACTGTACAGAATAATTTGTTGCTTTCTAGACTTTGTGATGTGATTATTAGGTGGTTCCACAACCATGACTTAGGCATTGTAACTAGGGTCTCAACCTCCAGAGAAGTATATTGACATTCATAGATGAAGTGATGAGAGTCATGGGAATCCACGTAGTAGTAGAGTATCATACACACCCTTTGGCACCTCTAGCACCCACAACATGTTGACACTTTTCCCTACATGATGACTTTTTCGGATGATGCACTTGGACCCAATGCACCCCCATCTAGCTTAACAATTCATGATGGACAATAGCTAATCCATGGCCGAAATGACGATGGTCTCAGTCCTTGAGACATGTGAGGACTATCACCATCTTGGAAGTCCTCAATGTTTGATAAAATATTGACACTATGGCTATTTGAAGACCTACGAGACCACCTTTATGGTCCAAGATAAAAATTGGGGTCCAGAAAGGGGAATTAATATAGATTTTAGTGCCAAGCCTCAGAGGATGATTTTAAAAGGCTTATACACCTAGTTTGGCACCAAAATGGCTTAACACATTTCTCATATATCCCTACAACTGGATGGTGTCAACACTCCTAGCCGAACAACTCACATGTGTGGGAAAATTCTTATGTTTAATACTTAGGCTAGTGGGTTGACTTGTCACCCACCTCATCATTCTTATTGTACTTGTTGATTAGGGTATTTTAGGATTAATTTATCTATTTCTCTTCATATAAATAGAGGACAAGACACTTGAATTCTCATCATCACTTGGATTCAAAATTTCAACCTCCCTTGATATTTGCAACCTCTTGCCTAATGGGAAATATGTTATCTATTGGAGTAAAAAAATTCCCTAGAATTTATTTTCCTTTGGAGATGTCACTTTGGATCAATATTTGGATTGTACATGCATATTATCTTGTAATTCCTATGTTTATTACATATTTCTATTTTTTCATGTCTAATGTATGGAATAAATTGTTGATCTAAGTTAAATTGAAGCCCTTAATTTGGTAAATATCAATTGAATGGAAACTATGTAAAATTATTGCATGCATTACTCATAGTTTGATATGTGAATGATAATCCCATTGGAGATCTCATGCTAGTTCTCCCAAGTGAAGTTTTATCCCTTAGAAAGGTCATGGTTAGGTTTATAATGTTAGGGTATCCATATATCCTTACTCATACTCAAAAGTAAATCAATTTTAAGAGCCCATAGATTATAGTAACCCTAGGACTAGTCCTTGTAGGTGATCAATTAAAATTTTTTACCATAAATTTTATCTCTCTTTCTTTCCCTAATTCCTCCCCTTTAAGGCCCAGCGTCAAAACTATGACATGGTGTGAATTTCTAAGGAAGAAGGATTTTTGGGATTGGAGATTCTAAATGTTAAAGGTATAGTTAGTTTCCTCAAAATCAACCCCCTTGGTATGAATTCACTTCAATATTATCCTTAAATTTTCTTGCCCTAAAACAAAGCCCAATTTGGATTTAGCCTCAACTGGGGGGCTTCTTGAGGGTTTCTTGTACCTTGGCTTTGTTGGAATATATTGTTGGAAACCCTTTTGTCTTCACCTTGGCCTTTGGCCATCCCCACTATCAACTCATCAATCAATCATTAGGTATTATATTGCATTTAGTAGGTCTCTCTTCAAGGAAAGTGTATTGCCTCCTCTTAGATCCTTGAGTATAAATTGTGTCTTTCCATTGAAGACCCCTTATGTCTCCTTGCCCATAGAGCCGCAGAATACTTACTCGGTGACCTTATCATGTACATATACTTCTCCCATTGGAGAAAATCCAAAAAGAGTAGGGTGTTTTGGCTATACTAACAATGGACCATCATCCCATTGTTGTTACTTGGTCTAGTATTAGCCTTATAGGGTTCCCCTCTTCAAATCCTACTAGAGTTTGTAGCAACAAGCCAAACCACTCTAGAAATAACACTTTTAGGTCACTCTTGGCAGCATAATACTATGAAAGTGCTATCTTGCACTAAGCTATGATTCAAGGTTTCTTTGGAGGTCTAATATTTTCTAATTTTCTTTACTTATGGAGGATGTCAGGTATGGGGGTTATGCATCCACGTAAGAGGATAAGAACCTAATGCTAGGTCATGGCAAGATTTTTCTCTATCCTATGCAACCAATGACTTAACCATTGGAATTCACCTTTGTTAATGTAGTTCACACTGACACCCAATATAATCTCTTCCCATAATTTCCTAATGGAAATAAAAATGCAACTCTTTATTACTGAACAGACATATTCCAAATGCCATGAACCACCTATCCATCTAATAGTACATGAAAGGTTGGTAGATGTATTACTCCTTACAAATTCACTTCTTTGTGATTTCTAGCTATAATTGGGTTCTTGTTTCAATAAACAATGCCATTATTTATTGTTCTGAAATGTTTAGGTCTCTAATTATGTATTTATGTAGAACTATCCTATAAAATGCAACATTTTGGCCCTGTAATTAGACATATTAGATAATTGTTCTTGGGAATTTGCAATGGAAGATACAATTGTGTCAAGGTGATCAATTAAAATTTTTAACCATAAATTTTATCTCTCTTTCTTTCCCTAATTCCTCTCCTTTAAGGCCCAGCGTCAAAACTATGACATGGTGTGAATTTCTAAGGAAGAAGGATTTTTGGGATTGGAGATTCTAAATGTTAAAGGTATAGTTAGTTTCCTCAAAATCAACCCCCTTGGTATGAATTCACTTCAATTTTATCCTTAAATTTTCTTGCCCTAAGACAAAGCCCAATTTGGATTTAGCCTCAACTGGGGGGCTTCTTGAGGGTTTCTTGTACCTTGGCTTTGTTGGAATATATTGTTGGAAACCCTTTTGTCTTCACCTTGGCCTTTGGCCATCCCCACTATCAACTCATCAATCAATCATTAGGTATTATATTGCATTTAGTAGGTCTCTCTTCAAGGAAAGTGTATTGCCTCCTCTTAGATCCTTGAGTATAAATTGTGTCTTTCCATTGAAGACCCCTTATGTCTCCTTGCCCATAGAGCCACAGAATACTTACTCGGTGACCTTATCATGTACATATACTTCTCCCATTGGAGAAAATCCAAAAAGAGTAGGGTGTTTTGGGTATACTAACAATGGACCATCATCCCATTGTTGTTACTTGGTCTAGTATTAGCCTTATAGGGTTCCCCTCTTCAAATCCTACTAGAGTTTGTAGCAACAAGCCAAACCACTCTAGAAATAACACTTTTAGGTCACTCTTGGCAGCATAATACTATGAAAGTGCTATCTTGCACTAAGCTATGATTCAAGGTTTCTTTGGAGGTCTAATATTTTCTAATTCTCTTTACTTATGGAGGATGTCAGGTATGGGGGTTATGCATCCACGTAAGAGGATAAGAACCTAATGCTAGGTCATGGCAAGATTTTTCTCTATCCTATGCAACCCATGACTTAACCATTGGAATTCACCTTTGTTAATGTAGTTCACATTGACACCCAATATAATCTCTTCCCATAATTTCCTAATGGAAATAAAAATGCAACTCTTTATTACTGAACAGACATATTCCAAATGCCATGAACCACCTATCCATCTAATAGTACATGAAAGGTTGGTAGGTGTATTAGTCCTTACAAATTCACTTCTTTGTGATTTCTAGCTATAATTGGGTTCTTGTTTCAATAAACAATGCCATTATTTATTGTTCTGAAATGTTTAGGTCTCTAATTATGTATTTATGTAGACCTATCCTATAAAATGCAACATTTTGGCCCTGTAATTAGACATATTACATAATTGTTCTTGGGAATTTGGAATGGAAGATACAATTGTGTCTAGGGAAGTGGTTAGCGACAAATAAGAGGGATCTATGGTATTTTTCAAGTCAAGTATGAGGGTTTTAGGAGGGAACCCTACATAAATTCTCATGTTAATGCTTACTAATTATGGGTTATAGTTGGTGTTTCATTGTTATGTGACGTTGGGTTTGGGTTTTGACTAGGTCCCATATTAATAAAATGTCCTGCAATTTAACAAGGGGAAATGCAATTTACTTTACTTTTCCAATTAAACAAATTATTAAAACAAAAAAACAAATTCCATAAATATACCTACTAGGAATGTAATGAAGACCATGTTAATAGAGTTTTCCAACAATGGTCAAGATCTCCTAAATTCTTTGCCCTAAATTTTCTCAATCTCCCATAAAGTTTCTTGTACAATATATTGGTAAAACAACCCAATAACAAATGTTTTCTAAATATGCCTTACAATAATGTGTGCGCTCCTATGAGGCATGTGCATTCTTAGAGTGCATATTTTTTAACATTCATTCTCCTATTCTCCTTAGTGTTGATTTGGTTTCCTTGGTGGCCATTTGAGGAATGGGAAAGTTGGATATTTAAGAATGCATGTGTATTCAAAAGAGAACATTTATGTCCAAGTGTATTCATGTTGATCCCATCGCTTCTTTCTTTTACCATCCACATATCTAAATAGATTTATTGATGATACATATTAATGATGGATTTGTCATTCACCCACAAAAATCAAGTCCATTAAGCTAAAACCCTTTATAAATTCGAAAAAACTTAAGGAAATTTTTTTCACTTTTAAAAAATTGATCCTCTCAATATATGATAATTATAAGACACTGAGAAAATGATATTTTATAAACATAATATATAAATATAAATATAGATATTTTCTTATAAATTGGGATTATGTAAATAACACATTATAAGAATTCAAATATTTACACAAGTTATTCGAGAAAGTGAAAATAAGAAATATAATATTTTCCCAATAAAAATGATCAAAATGTATAGTCTTTTTCCTAACATAAAATTTTAGTTAAATATTTATATTTAAAAGAAGCAATTACTTTTAACATATCATCCTATTTTTTTCCATAAAAGAGTAAACACTTTTTTGTTAGAGTTAAAAAGAAGTACATATTGCAACATGTAACTGATATATTTCCATTAGTTTTTCCAAAAAGAGACATCAATGTCCTCAGATGCTTTTAGGAACTGGCATAGAAACCAGTAGAATCAAGTAGTACACTCTATAAAGTTTTGATCTGTAAGGAGTCTATCCATCTCCATTTTACTGATCAGAACAAAAAATAAAGATTCCCATTAAAAATAAGCCTCATCAAGAGCAAAGGGAGATAATATAAGGAAATTAAGACAAACCATCAATAAGATGATGCCTTCATGTCATCGTGAGTTTTCCATCCCTTAAAACTTCATTACCATGCCTTTCTTGAATGTGGATACATCCAACTTGAATTGTAAGAATTTTCTTAGACAAAGAATAAAACTTATGATAACATTCTATGTAAATATGCTTAAACCTTAGGTCAACAAAGTTCCTTGTCAGACCTACTATTCTATCCATCCATTTTTTTAATTTTAGGCCATTCAATTTTGAGGCACCATTTTACTAATTCATTATAAATTTTGAATCCCCATAAATTTGTAATCTGTCAATTTTGGAGGCCATCATTAAAAGGAGAATCCAACACGCAATGATACATGATTTTGTATTTGATCCTTCCCCTATATGTATCCAGAATTATAAGTGTGAATGCCTTTTATGGCATACTGCTGCACCTCCTCCACAAATCCCTTTATGTTGCGTTCCATAAAAAAAAACAAATGATTCAGAATTTGAGAAAGGATGTTATTACGGCATAAACATAGCTTTTACAAACAAGAGAAATCTCCCTAGATTCAATGATTGAATCTATTAACAAACAAACAAGATAGTCAATCTTTCCTTGATTTCATTCCTATTGGGTCATAAGGAAGAATGCTGGAATATGAAATCCATACCTTTCAAATGAAATTCCTGATTAAGATCCTCTCTATGGTTTGATGCAGCTCCTCAATGCTTAGAATACATACATACAAACATAATAACAAAAAAGGATCAAACACATATGATACGTAAATGAATCAATAAAACACATACTAGATATCAAGGAAACTAGTACCCAATATCATTATCAATGGAAAAATGGAAGTAAACACATAATACATCAGCTCCATTGAACAATACAGTGGGAAATAAATTTTCTTTCGTATTAGTATTAAATAAGGAGAAACACACCCTTGGCATTGAGGTTGTAGCCCTCTTCCAAATAGTCTCCAATCCTTCCTTGAGTGATAATATTTGAGCCCCAATCCAACAACATATGTTTACATTCAAAAAGTCCCCCCCTTACCATCTGGTCTATGTTGAATTTATAGGCCAAGAGGAGGAGGTTTTGGATCCTCTTCACAAGGGATGAGATCCATAAAGAGGTGGATTGGGGTTCCACAAAGAGAGGGAATTGGCTCCATGAACAAAGGGATGAGGCCCAAGTATGTAGGTGCTCAAGGAATTTAGTTTGGAAATATTCCTCCAAAAAAGCTTCTAGAAATCACTTTTTATTTTTATCTTCATTAAGAGTTTTACACAATATTTAGTGGAAGACAGAGCGTATGATTTCACATTGCATAATGGTCAAAACTGCACTTGCATAGGCAATGGCTAGGGAAATTTCGCAAGTGCTTAAAAATAGGTTTTTTGAGAAATTTAATCCATGATTCTTATTTTATTTAGCATTCTTTTTTTGTTCCAACATTGTAGAGAATGCTTGGAACACTTCATTAGATAGTGAGAGATTTGAATTAGTGGTTATTTGCCTAATGGTGAAAAAATGTCGTGTAACATATTTCCCCCTAAAGTACAAAGTCAGAAACGATGTTTGAGGACTGAAGTGATTTATCATGCCCAAGTTCAAATTAGAGACCATGGTTGGAGACATAAAACAAACTATCAAGGGTTACAATACAATATCTTCATATAATTGTTTGGTCAATTTAGTGTTTCTAAATTGATTTCATTAATTGTCAACCCATGGCTCATAAGCTGATGAAGTGAAGGTGTACTATATGTACTTAGGCAACCTCTTAAATCTTTTGGCCGTTTGGGGGTGTTGTCGGTGGTTAATTTATCTTCCTAAGATGGAATGGAGATTTTATAAACAGATGAGTGATAGTGTGTGTAAGGTGATTTCTAAATGAGTGAGTGTGTGTTACTGGTGGTTTCTAACTACCTTCTAAACTTGCAAGGAAAAATCTTGAAAGAAATAACTTGAAATGAAACTGAAAGCAAAATAGAAAAACCACTTTCTAATAGCACTAGTCACTACTCATGCTGCTGCAATAAAAAGATAAGAAAAACTACTTTAAAGACTAGTTATAATGTTTAACTCTTCCTAACTCTCTGCTTCCAACATATAGTACTATGTGAAACACGATTAAGAATTAGTTAGAGATAAGTCTAAAAAGTACTTAAAGCAAGCTGTATTTTATCAGTATTCTAATCTCTTAAAGATGAACAACTTATGATAAAGAGACCATCAATATGTTAGCATACAAATTGAGAAACTAAACTAGAAATCAACTAGGAAAACAGAGTAAAGGCAGCAACTTATGAATATGACAACTGAAAATACTATTAGAGATAAAGCAAATGCACAAATACACACAATCCCGGGCTAACACCTGCAAAAGACAATCCTGATCAGTTTAAAGTAAATGCTGGAAATGAAATAACAGTGAAATTAAATCAAATATGTACATGCGTTTAAAGAAAAGGAAAATTGTTGAATTCAAAAGAAGTGAATGGTAAAAACATGAAAGTAAATTACTGTACAAAGGCTGTTATGAACGAGGGCCCTCCATCCACAAAGCCCAAAGAAAAATCAGCTACGTAAAGGAGTCAAACAGCAGTCTTCTATTAATTCATAGTGCAGAAATTACAGTCAAAAAGTGTTGAAACAGCAGCTTCAAAACAGAGTTTCTGTGCTCACTAAAAACGTAGCAATTACATGAATGAAACAACTAAAGACTAATCTTCAAGCATGCGCAGACACTGGATTTTATAAGCAAGTAAACAACTGCCTACTGCGTAAAACAAGAAACTAAAAATTAACTGACAGCATGTAAATTAAATGGTTCAGCAACACGTCAATAGGTCCATGGGTGATCTGGAAGGTACAGTCATTATGGAGGTTGAATCCAAGGTTGGATCCTGTCTCCCATGACCTGCGTAGAGTGGAGGAGTTGCCATCTGGAGTGACGTATCTTTTCAGCTCACGCAGCACCGTTTGAGCTGGCTTTGTTGACCGAAGTTGGATCCTCGTTGACCGGAGGTATGCGTGGCGTTGCTGACCAAGCCAATAGCACAGGAACCTTCAACACCTTCATTCCCACATGCCCATGTGATTCATTTCTCAAAATGACACGTGGAACATGGAGATCAATGAAAAGGCTGCGGAATTGTTGAATGGCTGCAGAATTGCCAGACAGTTGCGGAAACTTTGTGCATATGTCAAAATCTAGACAAACAGTCAAACATTTAGCAAAGTCAACCAATCATGCTTAAAGACATCAAATGTAATGATCTGGGTAAGTTTATGAGGAAAATAGGGCAAAAGAGAGGGATAAGTGAGGAAAAGTTGTAGGTAATGATGGATAATTAGGTGCAAGTTAGAGGCTCTACATACCCCCACTATGAGGGTGTTGCATGTCCTCATGCAATGAAAATATTGTTTAATCCACCTGCTGAGATGCCTCTGCTAAGACATCTAGTCTTCTCCTCTTCCTCTGTGTAGCCACATTGACCCTTGGTCTTTTCATCAAGCATCTGATTCTTAAATTGATCAAAGCTCTACTTAGCTTCCTGCATTTCTTCTTTAGCTTTTTGTTTTCTTTTTGCCAAAGACCCATATGAAGCATTGTATTATCGTGAACCATCTTGTCCACATTGCTTCTTTCCTTCAGTTTTTCATTTTCCTGTTTAATGTGGCGATTTAGTACCTCTAGCTCAAATACTTCTTGCTTTAGTGATTGAACCTGCTGTTCAAGAGGTAGAATAGTGCTTGGACTAGCAACAGCTTGTTCTAATGTTTCCAAGTAGTTATATACTCTCTGCTGATCTGGGTCAATCTCCGGTGACCTCTTTGGACTAGGCTCATGCTCAAATTCAAGTTCATGCTCAAAAGGACTTTCCTCACGTGGAGGACTAGTCTCGACCTGCTCAACATGTGGAGGGCTTTTCTCAAAGTCAAGTCTTGTAGCAACCTTCTCAGGTGTGCTCAAGTCAATAAAGAATGAATCTTTGTTCTTTGTGGCCCTTATTTTGCCTTGTAACTTGCTCCTCCTCCTCACGGTGGTGATGCTCTGTTTTTCTTCTGGTTGCTTCTGCTTTCGTTTTTGCATCTTCTTGGAAAGGGCAGCCTCATGAAGTTGGGCCAACCTATGTGCCAATGGCTGAGTGTCCTCTTCACTGGAATTTTTAGGAGTGAGGTAGGTTTCCTGGGCTATAGCTTTTCCTTTATCTTTCTTTTGTTTCTTCCTACTCTCCTTTTTCTTTTGAACAGCCTCTTGTAATATTTCTTGTAGGGTCTCTGTAATGATTCCTTGGGCTATTTGGTCAATGTCTACAGTAGGCTCAAGGTCAATTTCTTCCTCAGAGTTATGGGTAACATTTTCTTCTTCAACAAGGTCTTGGACAGTTTCTTCTTGGACAACAGTTTCTGGGGTAACCTCTTCTCTTTTTCTTCTACTCTTTCTAGGCACAGAGGCTTCTCCTGCCTCTTGGAAGTGGTTTCTCACAAGAAATCTTTCCCAGGTATCCCTTTTGGCCTTTAACTATTCTTCGACTAGTATTTTGATAAGCCCATGATGGTATAAATGTGGCTCAATGTTTCTTGGGTTTCTTTGAACTATGGAGCACATTTTTCTAAGGCTTGAGAGTAAAAAGTATGGAAGGTTAATGTCATGCTATCCTAAAAAATGCATCATAATTTTGGCATGATAAACATATAGAGCTCCAAACCTTCCCTCACATGTAAAGAATTTTTGTACTAGTAGAAGCAAAGTTGTCCATTCTTCTTTGACAAGATTAACAGGGAT
>APFE031200772.1:23008-46345 GCA_000404065.3 Pinus taeda | reverse complement strand
AGCAGCAACAGATAAAAGTAATCTAATAGAAGTTACCTTGGCAACAGGAGAAAAAATATCACCAAAATCAATTCCTGATACTTGGGAATAACCTTTTGCTACCAACCAAGCTTTTTATTTCTCCACCTTCCCTTCTGCATTTGTCTTCTTTTCAAACACCCATTTGCTGCCAATGGGTTTCCTTCCAGCTGGCAACTCCACCAGTTCCCAAGCCTCATTTTTGTGCAAAGATACTATTTCATCAACCATGGCCTCTTTCCAGAGTTTTCCATCCTCTGAATCCACTACTTCCTTCATAGTTCTGGGATCATCATCAATAACAAACAAAGCATAGTTTGAACGGAAAGTAGATGGACTATACCTTTCTGGCTACCTTCTTTCTCAAACTGATCTTCTCACAGCCGGAGTTTGTGGCTCTTCATCTTCTGATTCCTCCTCTGCTACAGAGTCTGATTCTTCCTCCTTTAGTTCAAACTCTATCTTCACAGGTTCCTTTGGTTGGACTTCATGTTTAATAACATCTTTCACCTCTCCGAACACCACATCTCGACTGTACACAACCTTCCTTGTTACTGGGTTCCAAAGCTTATAACCCTTTAAACCATCCTTATACCCAATAAAGATGCACTTTTCAGATTTACTATCCAACTTGGTTCGTTTCTCCTTTGGAACATGTACATATGCATCACATCCAAATACCCTCAGATGTGAAAGAGAGGGTTTCTAACCAGTCCATACTTCTTGTGGAGTCTTATCCTCCAACGCTGATGAATGTGACCTGTTGACCAAGTAACATGCAATATCCACCGCCTCTGCCCAGAATTCCTGTCCTAACCCAGCACCACTGAGCATGCTTCTTGCCCTTTCCATCAACGTTTTATTCATTCTTTCTGCGACTCCATTTTGCTGAGGTGTATATGGAGTAGTCTTCTGCCGTGCTATACCCCACTTCTTACAGAATTCTTCCAATTCCTTGCTGCAGAATTCTCCACCATTATCTGTCCTCAACACCTTTATCTTCTTCTCTGTCTGATTTTCCACCAGAGCCTTAAATTCTTTAAACCTGTCAAAGACTTCAGATTTCTTCTTAAGGAAAATATCCATGTATTCCTTGAGAAGTCATCTATAAATGATACATAGTACACAGACTTACCCAGTGATGGAACTTTCACAGGTCCAAACACATCACTGTGCACAAGCTCTAATATTGTTTCGTCCTCTTACCACCAGAGGGGAAACTCACCCGATTTTGCTTCCCATATACACAATTTTCACAAAAATCAAAATCCAGAGAGCTATTACTCATACCTTCTACCATACCTTTACCATGAAGTATTCGAAGGCCCTTCTCTCCAATATGTCCATACCTTTGATGCCACAACCATGGTCTTCTCTCCAGAGACCACTAGTTTTCTGCTCCATTTTCAGGAACCATAGAACTATTGCACCCATCAACAACAGTGCTACCTTGCAGCTTGTACAGAGTTCCAATCCGAAATCCCCGCATCAATACCAGTGCTCCTCGAACCATCTTGTAGGTATCCTTCTCGAACACTGTCTTTACACCTGCATCATCCAACTTGCTTACAGAAATCAGATTTCTGGCCAACGCAGGAATATGCAGAACACCCGAAGGGTTCTAACCCTTCCACCTTGCAACTTCAACTTTACTTTTCCGCGACCAATGATTCTAGCCTTCCTATCATCTCCTAAGAAGACAACACCACCATCGTATTTCTCATACTCGCAGAACCACTCTCTATGGGGAGTGAAGTGAAAGGATGCACCTGAGTCAATCAACCATGCCTCATGATCTACATGTGTACTTGAAGAAGCCAAGTACACATCCCCACCTTCATCTGAGGTGGTTTTCGCCTCTGCAGAAGCAGCATCATCAGATCCCTTTCCTTTATCAGGAGCTTTAGATTTACAATCCCTTCTGAAGTGCCCTTCCTTTCCACATTTCCAACACACCACCTTTATAGGTTTTCCTGGAGATTTAGATCTCCCTCTAGATTTAGATCTCCCACTCGATGACTTATTTTTGTTTCTATTTTAGGACCGTCCTTGTATAAACAAGGCATCACCATTCTGGTTGTCCATATTTTTCCGTCTCATCTCCTCCTTCAGCAAGGTTGAGACTATTTCATCAAACTAAAAAGCAGTTGCATTGCTACCTATTGCAATAACCAGACTATCCCACGAATATGGTAGAGAACACAACAGACTGATGCACTTATCTTCATCTGAAATTTTAATATCAATAGATGATAATTGACTTACCACAGTATTAAACGCATTCAGATGCTCTATCACCGAGTCTCCATCTTTCATCCTCAGGTTATGCAGCTTTTTCCACAGGAATAGTTTATCCACCAAAGACTCAGATTGGTACAAAGTCCCTATCTCATCCCATAGAGCCTTCGTCGTAGCTTCCCCTGATACATTCAGTAATATTGAATCTGAGACACACAATCGTATTGTGCTCTTTTCCTTCCGATCCAACTTCTTCCATTCTTCATCGGTCACTCTCATTGGTTTAGTACCCAGATCTACCATGATCCACTGATCTTTATCCACCAACAGATCCTCCATCTTGAGTTTCCACAACTCAAAACTCTGAGCATTGAACTTCTCAATCTCTATCTTTCTGTTGCTCGCCATCTTCTTTCACCACTAGAATCGATCTCGTAGATCTCCCACTGAACAAGGTCTACAACAGGCCTAAGCGAAACTCCTTAGCAACAAAGGCGTCCCCTTGAAGCCAAAACAGCTTTGATACTAAATGTAGGTTTTAACCTTATACATGAATTACCTGCATACGAATTCTAAAACAAAGAAAATAAACAATGCAAGAGCATAACACATAAAACACATATGCACAAAGATTTTCCCCTGGATCCCAAAATTGGGACTACCATCTTGATTGTTCCTTTCAATGTTAAAATACATATTTATACATGTCGAAGCATCCAATACCATGGACCGAAAACCATCGCATCCAATACCATGGACCGAAAACCATCGCACCCAAAACCATGGACTGAAAACCATAGGTAGGTTCGCTCAACCTAATATAGGGTCCAAAAAAGAATTTCCCGGGGCACTGCCCCGGACCCCGTAAAGGGGGGCTACACGCCCCCCTCAAACCCCCCAGACAAGGGGGGCTACCACCTCTCCTGTGACCCCCTCGCTACGCAATCAGCGCAACGAAGGGGGGGCTCCGCCCCCCCTAACCCCCCGATTCACTACATAGGTTAGTCATGGAAAGAATATAACACAACCCAACATTTTATGATTATGAAAAACAAAAAATCATTAGGAGCAAGAATGTCATATTCAACGAAAAGGTTTTGTATAAGGATCAGATGCAGAAAAATAAACAGGAAAAAGAAAACAGAGAATACACAGTGCTTGATGACATCACAGAAAAAGTGAAGGCACCTAAAAATCATAATGATCAACAGCCATAACAACAACAACAACCACAACAAAAAAAATCACCTCGAACGCATGAAATTAGTGTTAGAAGATCTACCAGGATCAGTAGAACTCCTGAACAATACTCTCCTTCATTATATTATGTATTGTTAATCGATTCTGGTGAACCAACTTGTTATGAAGAAGGAGTGCAGGTAGAAACCAGGAAGAAGTGGGAGCAAGCCATGAAAGAAGAGATGGACTCTGTAGCACATAACTAGACTACGGATTTAGTCAGGTTACCTGTAGGTAAAAAAACATTGCAGAATAAATGGGTTTATAGGTTGAAGGAAGAAGATGTAGGTAGAAAAAGGTATAAAGATAGACTTGTGGTGAAGGGGTTTGCAATTAAAAAGGGTATAGACTTTGATGAGATATTTTCTCCTTTTGTTAAAATGACTTCAATCAAAACTATTTTAAGTCTAGTAGCAGCTAAAGGTTTGCATCTTGAGCAATTAGATGTAAAGACAACCTTTCTCCATGGGGATTTGGAGGAAGAGATATATATGTAGTAGCCACAAGGATATGAGGTAAAAGGGAATGAGAAACTAGTGTGCAAGTTGAAGAAGAGCTTGTATGGCTTAACATAGGCTCCAAGGTAGTGGTATCTAAAATTTGACAGGTTTATGTCTGAACAAGGTTATACTAGATGTCACTCTAATCATTGTGTTTATCTCAAAAGGCAAGATGTTGGCAACTATATTATATTTTTATTGTATGTAGATGACATGCTTGTTGCAGGTTCTAACATGCAGGAAATAAATGTGCTCAAAAGAGAATTAGGAAACTCATTTGGAATGAAATATTTGGTACTGCAAAATAAATCCTTGGATGTATGAGAATAACTAGAGACAGGAAGAATCGAAAATTAACGTTGTCTCAGAGTGAGTACATAGAAAAGGTGTTGAAAAGATTTAATATGCAGAATACAAAACCAGTTAGTATACCTTTGGCTAGCCATTTCAAACTAAGTAAGGAGGTGTGTTCGAAGACTCAAGAAGAAATGGTTTATGTGTCTAAAGTTCCATATGAATCAGCAGTTGGAAGCTTAATGTATGCAATGGTATGCACAAGGCCTAATATTTCACATGTAGTGGGAGCAGTAAGCAGGTACATGAACAATCCAGGAAAATAACATTGGATGGTAGTGAAGTGGATTCTCAGGTATTTGAGAGGTACCACAAATCAATCATTATGCTTTGGTGTTTCAAACATTGCTCTACAGGGATATGTTGATGCAGATATGGCAGGTGATAGACATAATAGGAGGAGCACAACATGGCATGTGTTTAATGTAGGTGGAACAACTGTGAGTTGGGTTTCAAAACTGCAAAGTGTTGTTGCACTCTCAACAACAGAAGCAAAGTATGTTGCTACTACAGAGGATAGTAAAGAAATGATTTAGTTACAAAGGTTTTTGGATGAATTGGGCAAGAAGCAAGAGTTTGGTAGGTTATATAGTGACAGCTAGAGTGTAATACATCTTGTAAAGAACTCTGAATTTCATTCTAAGACTAAACATATACATCTCAAGTACCATTTCATACAGTAAGTGTTGGAATATGGACAATTGAAGCTGGAAAATATACACACTAGCCATAATACTGCAGATATGTTAACAAAAGTTGTAACCAGGGATAAATTGAGATTTTGCTCAGTTTCAAATGGTCCTCAAGTATGACGAAGAAGATGAGAAAAAACCAAGTCCAAAGTGGAGTCATTTTCCAGCAAATGAAGCAGTGGTGGAGTTTCTATAATCAATGTCCAAGTGGGAGATTGTTGGGTGTGGAGCCTGATTATATTCTTTATTCATAGGTATCACCGCATTGGATCCCAGTTCGTAATGTGGAGGCGAAGCCGCCCGTAATATGTGCGCTCCAAGGGAGGTCTAAGGATAGGCGACAATGATCTTTATGATCCCCCCTAGCGGGGGATCGGGGGCAGTGCTCCCAAGGCTAAACAATAGATGTAAAATTGCTTTGTAAAATGTTGTAATTTCGTAGTCAATATGGGTTGTTCATTAGGTTTAGATATGACGGTAGAAGTTATGTTTAATTTAGGGTTTTTTCTGTAGAAGGTAACCCATCGCTATATATGAGGGAATTGTATTGCATCTATGTAGATTTGTATTCTGAACGAGAAAGAGAGAGGAGATTTTGTGAGAGCGAAGAGGGAATTATAGCAGACTTGTTGTAGGTTGTATCTCTTCAGTTTGTTGGATAATATAAAAGGAAGGATTGGTTGTTTCTCCATGGATATAGCCCAAATTAGGTGAACAACATATATCTGTGTCTCTCTTGCTTTATGCATGTTCGGTGTTTATATTTATGCAATATTTTATGTGTTCCATTGCTTTGTAATATATAACTTGTTAGCAACTGGTATCAAATCCGAAGTTCTATTTGGCTGATAAACTCACAAGAGAGAAGGTTTCCTGGTTCGAGTGGGAGTAATGGTAGAAGATGGTAGGTTTAGGGTTGAAAAAATTAACGACCAAAACTACCAGTTATGGAAGATGCAAATGGAATATTATCTATATTAGAAAGATATGTACCTACCATTGAGAAGAAAGACAAAGAAGCAGAGGAGTATGGCAAACATAGAATGGGATATTCTTGAAAGAAATGCACTTGGAACAATCCGGCTGTGCCTAGCCGTGTCAGTAGCCTTTAATATTTCAAAGAAAATGACAACAAAGGGTCTAATGTCAACATTGGCCAAACTATATGAAAAACCCTCGGCCTCAAATAAGGTATTTCTTATGAAGTGTTTATTTAATATGAAGATGTCAGAAGTTGGATCTATTGCTGAATATTTAAGTGAATTTAATACAGTTACCAGTTAGCTAAGTTTTGTAGGGGTAACTTTTGATGATGAAGTTAGGGCTCTGTTATTTCTGTGCTCATTGCCAAAAATTTGGAATGGTTTAGTTATGGCCATTAGTAACTCTATCTCTGGATCTATTACTTTAAAGTTTGATGATGTTGTCGGTGCAATCCTTAGAGAGGAAATGTGACAAAAATGCTCTGGTGAGACATCAGGTAATGCTTTGACTACAGAGGCTAGGGGAAGAAAAATGGAAAGAGGAAAGAGCCCAAAATATCAAAGTAAGTCAAGGAAAGGCAGATCCAAGTCTAGATCGGGGATAGTGTGCTAGAAGTGTGGGAAGAAAGGACACCTAAAGAAAGACTGCAAGTCTCAAAAGGGAAAAGAAGGAGACGTGCAGCAAGAAAACAATCATGAAGTGAATGTGACAAGTGGTGTGTTGCAAGATGCTTTGATACTTTCATTAGAAAATATTATTGATACCTGGGTGATTGATTCAGGGGCCTCATTCCATGCCACGCCTGATAGGAAACATTTTCATGATTATGTTCAAAGAGATTTTGGACAGGTTCAATTGGGTGATGATGAACCTTGCAAAATCATTGGAATGGTTACAGTTTTCATAAAACAATAGAATGGAAATGAGTGGCTATTGAAGGAGGTAAGGCATGTTCCAGATTTGAAGAAAAATCTAACTTCAACGGGGCAGTTGGTAGGTGAAGGTTGTGTGACTAATTTTAGAGATAAAACCTGGAAGGTCACTAAAGGAGCCCTGGTAATAGAAAAAGGAGAAAAGGTTGGCACATTTCATTTATGCAATGATATTTCTAATTCTATTAATGCTTTAACCTCTATAGGAGAAGATACAAAATTGTGGCATCATAGACTTGGGCACATGAGTGAGATGGGGATGCAGATTCTTCAGTTGGGAAATTTGTTGCCAGGTATGAAGCACATTGATTTAAAATTATGTGAGAATTGTGTTCATGGAAAATAGAAGAGAATGATATTCCTCAGAGTTGGGAAAGAAAAAAAGAGCGAAAAATTATATCTTCTGCATACAGATGTATGGGGACCTGGACAAGTATCATCTTTTGGTGGCTCTCGTTATTATGTTACTTTTATTGATGATGCAACCAGGAAAAATTAGAATTATTGTATTGGAAATAAATCAGATGTATTTGATACTTTCAAGAAATGGAAAGCTTTAGTTGAAAATCATACAAGAAAAAGGTTAAAGTGTCTTAGATAGAAAAATGGAGGTGAATATTGCAACAAAGAGTTTGATAGATGTTGTTCAGAGAATGGAATTCGTAGAGAGAAGATAGTTCCAGGAACACCACAAGAAAATGGTTTATAAAAAAGGATGAACAAGACAATCATGGAGCCTGCAATTTTGGGAAGATATTGTAGATACCGTTGTTTATCTAATAAATAGAGGGACTTCAAGTTCCTTGGATGGTGGTATTCCAGAGGAGGCATGGACAGGTAAAAAGGTAAACTACTCATTTTTAAAGACTTTTGGTTGTGAAGCCTTTGTCCACATTAATAAAGAAAATAGAACAAAGCTTGAGCAAAAATCAAAGGAATGTACCTTTATTGGATATGGTGTTAATGATTTTGGTTATCGCTTTTATGATTATGAAAAACACAAAATCATTAGGAGCAGAGATGTCATATTCAATGAAAAGGTTTTGTATAAGGATCAGATACAAGAAAAGAAACGTAAAAAAGAAAACAAAGGAAACATAGATGTTGAGGGATTAAATCCCCTAGGGTTTTGGGTCAACACCCTAGCAGAGAGGGGGTTATCTACAATAAAAAACAAGCATTTCACATAGCCATGATACTTAAATAAGAAAACTACATGAAGAGAGGTGCACCTAGGGGTCCTTCGTTTGGGTAGATCTAGCCAGGATCCAAACCCTCTTGGAATTCCTCTCGATCCTTGAACCTGCAAAATAGTCAATTCAAAGAAGCATAGCAATATAGGCAAAGTATCATAAAGAAATCAACTTCATAACTTATTGAAATATGGTTAGTTATAAATTGAAACAATTATTCATATGTAAACCATAACAATAACATCATATGCATAAAGAAGATTGATTTGGAGAACAAGACAAATGTTTCTTTATTGCAGATAACTAAAACAAAGAAAGGAATGATATCACCTGAATATTCCTCTTGCTGGCTCCAAGCAGAATCATCCTCCGGGTCCATCCAATCCCAAGTCTTCAAAATGATCAATCCATGACTCACACAAGGATATCTCAACTAGTGAAATGACATCATAACTCAAGGAAACAAGGGTTCCCTGTAGTGGGGGAAGTGCTGGAAGCACAGGGATCTTCAGACTTAATCAGGGATAATCTCAACAGAGTAATTCTCTCTCTTCTTTCCTCCCTTAGGCCTTCCCATTAAAGTCTTTTTATACTTCTCCCAAAGTAGTTTTTTAGTTGGGAATTCATTGGGAATAGTTGGGGCCATAGGCACTAATAGGTAATCAACAGGTAAAACCGGTGATCTCCACTCGAAATTAAGGAGATTTAATTTTTTTAAGTGTTTTAGGACATATACGCAGGTTGGGTATATAGTAACCCACATACACACGCATTTAGCTCAGGGAAATGTCCCGTACAGGGAGTAAAACACTGTTGTTAAGTATTTGGAAGAAGTCTGGAAGGAGGGGTTTCCCTAGGCCATAAATGCAACATCACAAATATCAAGAGTGAGATTTGGAGCTATAACAGATGCCCCTAATATATGAGGACAGAAGGGGTACATGATGGCTGAAATGTATTAAGTACATGGAAAGGAAACCTGTCAAAAACTGAGAAGGACTTCACCAGAATTTAGCCTGCCAAGCCACAAAAGGAGATCAGAAAGAAACACTGTCTGAGGAGGGAATACCCATGCTCAAAGAAAGTAAAGCATGTCCACATATCAAGTACAAGTGGATCCACTAAGTATACAAGTATAGATGATTAGAAATACATAATGGATCATCAGATCATGATCAAACAAGTACATTTCTGAATATCACATATAAGAATGTCAATGATGCTGAAGGATGAAGCTGACCACTGATATCAAAGACTGATCCAAATAGTACCAAATGAACATGATGGAATAAGATGGTACTACACTGCAAACTCAGGTGCTAGCATATAGAATGTTGCCATGAATGAATGCAACATATAAGGTGGAAATGGTATCAACTAGTAGCAACATGAGCAACTGTCAAGTGAACCCATGAATGCTAATACAACCCGAGGTCTTCATCAACCATCGTGGTACATTTCTACACAATGGGAATGAATGAGTTGAAGTCGACCATGTGAGAAATCATTTGATTACCGGTCATTGATGTATACCATTAACAAACACGATACTACTCACCGATAATGATAATGAGAGTCAAGGTACCCCAATACAATCTAACAAGTGCGAATAAATAATTTGAAGTCGAACACCTAGAATAATCTATCGATCATGAGACAATGATGGTTTCCCACTGTCAATAGTGAAGGATCTGCCACTGATGACTACAAACCCCAAGGTACTGCCAAATGGACTCTAGACCTTTTCCCCAGAGAAATGAGTCATAGTCGATGGGGAAAGATTCGCTAGAAGGAAGGCATTAAGGCAATCTTCATCAATCTAGCGTGAGTGTAACCCGTAGGCCAATAATGTCGAAGGAATCAGACGAAAAATGATGTAGTAACCCAACAAAGCACGTTTCCAGCATACACAAGATGTAGCTAGCACATGAAAAAAACCCTCCAAACCAACCAATGATGAAAGCTGATATAGAGGCGAGGTATCCACCAATAGGGTCAAATGGAATGAAAATAGGGCTAGGGTGTGGCTCTAGGCCTGTCCTCAGGGCAAGATGTCATCGTCGATAAGGACAAGACCTACCAACAAGAAGTCAATGGAGACCTTCTCAAACCGGCATGAGTAAAGGACCAATATAACTGATGTGATGATAGACAAGACACTGACAACCAGGGATGACCGACTAAAAAATGAGTCAAGAGACACCACAGAGAGGCCAACTTAGGCTTACTTCCCTTGAACAAAAGCATGACTCAAATGATTACTTTGTGGCAGCATATTATAACTTTGTATAAGTTCACCATGCAGGAGGCATGAACGAACTCTCCATATGATTGGAAGAGATAACCAATCGGAGGAGGACTGAATCAATAACAATGTTAAGGCATACCTAAGCCAAACTAAATCCCACCCAAATGGAGGAGACTTTATTTTGAGTGCTTTGTTCAAGGGCGACACAACTGACTCTAGCTGCTAATAATAAATGGAAATATTGTCATGTTCCCATTATTTTTGGAATATATATTTTCTTTTTATTTTTCTTTAAGATGGGAAAAGAATAAAATAATGCTATAGTACAGTGGAAAGAACGAGTGTCAGTGAAACATATGATCTAGTTCCTGGGATGGAAACATTCCTATGCTCAATGCAGGAAGGTGAAACTGGTCAAGGACACCCAAAGGGATGTTCCTTCCATGGGTCTTAAGGTGTGTCAAGTTGGAGAAGCCAAGGGATTGCAATTTTGACTTTTTCAGGAGACATGGTCAAAAAGTGGCTTAAACATGAGTCCAAGTGAAGCCGGCTAAAGGCCAAAAGGTGCAAATAGTCAATATGAAATGTAGTAGTACAACTCAACACAAAGGAGCCTCTAGGGTATAATGCCAGAACGAAGTGAAGAAGCAAAGAGGAATGAGCCTTTAACACATAAGTCATGGCGAGACTAAAGAGGACTCCTGAGCCTAGGGACAAAAAAAGTCAGCATGACTGCCAAGTGACAACAAGGTACTATCTAGGGCACTCATGATAAGGTAGGCTCTACAACACAAGTCATGATACTTCTAAGCAATGAGAAGGTTCTACACCATAACATGGTTGGGTCGATCCTAAGGAAAAAATGGGAAAGGAAACTGATAAGTTCACAATGCAGGTGAAAACCTAACCTATATGCCAGTTTTGAGAACCAATACCTATCAAAATGGATCAACCATAAATTTCCAAAGGAGAAATCTTCCAAGCTCTGTAAACATAAATAGGAACACTAGACAAGAATTTAATACATCCCACATATAAACTTCATATAAAATCTTGTGTTATAGAATTCAAAACTTGAAAATTGTACCTTATATATAGAATATGGTACAAGTAACCATGCAACCTTGCGGCTTACACATAATAGTTCTTCTGGACAAACCACTTGTAGGGCTCAGTTCAAGGACTCCTTTGGTAGTCAAAACTCATGGCTTCAAAGAGTTCCTCCTGTGAAGGAAAATCAAGTTCTGAGAAATCATGAGAACTACAAGGATCAAAAGAGGGAATTAAGGCATCCCATGTCCCTATAGGGAGAATCTCTTGGTCAACTACCGGGACCAAGTCCCAGGAAGGAGGATAATAAGTCAAAGGATCCTTCTCAGAAGCGATTGAACATTGAGGATTCAATGCCACATAATTCACCCATGGTGGGATAGAGTCTAGTTGAACACTTGGAACAAAACAAGGGGTATTTTTCAATAAAGTCAAATTAGGGTGGTAACTATTAGATGCAAGTTGATCAATAGTGACAATATTCCCTTTATGAGAAAAGCACATCACTCGAAAGAGTGAATACACCACTGCATTCATAGCATAGACATAATCACGCCAAGTAGCATATTAAATTCTAAAGGGATATCAACCACCATCATATCAATTAAGACAGTCTTCCCACCTAAAGTAATAGGAAATTGAGGAAGAACACCCATTGATTCACCAGGTCTTCTATCATAAGCTAACAACTGACTCTAAGTTGTCAAAAATTTGGGGAACCCAAAGCTTTCCAAGTCAAAGAGGATATAATACTTGCAGAGGATCTTTCATCCACCATACATCGATAAATGTTTGTGGAATTAACTCTGGCCTTTATTTGGAAAGGTGCAGTGGAAGGAAGACGAGACTCAACAAGACTATCCCAATCAAAGGAGACACTCCTAAAACTTGGAGGGGGAACATTCGAAGAAACCGGAATTCCCCCATACCAAAAGACTCTATACTAGAGATCAAACAAACTTTTTTGTTAAGCACTTCACCCCTCAAAAGAGGAGTGTAGTCAGCCAGAGATTGCAATGGCTCTACCACATTATCAACCAACAGTTTATGGGATTGATGAGAAACCATATTAGATCTAGGAGTAGAATAAATTTCAGACTCGAACCATATCCTTTGTACATCTAGAATACCAGGGCACAAATGAGTAAGATGGTCTCCCTTGCATATCTTACAAGGGAACTTAGGTTTAAAACTTCTACATCCAAGTTTCTTATCAACATCCATTCCACTAACATGACTAGTAGTGGTTTGCATAGAGTCCTGAACATGACTTGCAGAGGTCGGTGACTCTTTGCTAGTATGACTTGCAGTGACTAAACTTGTGCCCATAGCATGACTTGCAGCGGCTGAAGGCTCATCTTCAACATGACTTGCAGAGGTTGATGATGAATTGCTAGTATGACTCACAGTGACTAGACTTGTGCCCCCAACATGACTTGTAGTGGCTGAAGGCTCATCTTCAACATGACTTGTAGAGGTTGATGATGAATTGCTAGTATGACTTGCAGCGACTAGACTTGTGCCCCCAGCATGACTTGCAGCGGTTGAAGGCTCACCTTTAA
Source organism: Pinus taeda (assembly GCA_000404065.3). Lineage (NCBI taxonomy): Eukaryota > Viridiplantae > Streptophyta > Pinopsida > Pinales > Pinaceae > Pinus > Pinus taeda. Next base: position 33,335 of record APFE031200772.1, on the reverse strand, counting down.
CATAACTTGCAGAGGTTGATGATGGATGGATAGAATTATTCTTCTTCTTCGTCTTCCTCTTTCTCCTCTTTTTAGATTTCTTATTACAAGAAGGAGGAGAAAGATGAATCCTAGATTTCTCTTTGAAAGAAGATGAATGATTAACATCCATGTGATGCCCCTCAAATAAAGCATTCATCTGAGAAGCTTCGAGAGAATTTGGAACATTCGGAGTGGACCACAGCCAAACGGATAGTCCAACATTCAATCCAAGAATATTCAAAGTGGCCATCAAGGGAGTACCAACGTTTCCAAAGAAAGGAAAAGCACAAGGATCCCCTTTTGGGAGCGTATCTTGGTTGGTTTCCACAGGAATATGGGCCATATCTAACTGATTCACAGACCCTTCCCTTACGGGAATGTACAAATGACTTTTCAAGGAAGATAGACACACAATCAAGACCTTTTTCCTTGAGGAGGAAACTCCACAACTTTTGAAAGAACAATCAAAAGCCTTTCAAGATCGGCAGAGTGGTAAGTCAGTCACTCATAATACAAAGTCCAAAGTGACTAGACAAAAATACCTAAAGCCAACTATATAGAAGGAGAAAAGAGCACTCAACTATAAAGTCCCAAAAGATACAACCAATCAAGCAACTTCCAAGTATTTCTGCTCCAGGTGATTAGGACCAGACACCAAACTACAAGAAAGTGAAGTAAGGGACCTTCTTAAGATAGTCTGGGATAATGACGACCCAGGCCTACCAGTGATGGTATCAGAGGAAGTTACCTTGACCTCCAAACAATAGCTTGTGCTGGTGCAAGCCTTGAGCTTCACAAGGGTGCCCTCCAAAAGTACTGCTGAGAGTGATACAACGTCGACCTCAGGTGCCACAGGATTCCCCTCCATAGCCACCTGTGTAAATCCCTAGGATAAGCAACTAAGGTTACCAACTCATGCTAGAAGCCAGCAGAAATATTCTTGAGGTAAGATAGGACAAGTAGGAGAGGGGGTATCTCTCTTCCTTATCTTCACAAACCCTCATGCTTAACTCCTAGAACCGGAGCTTTCGTAGTCTCCTAATGCTATTGGATTTTCACTCTCTTTTCAGACTTCTATGTTTGATAGTTTAGAGTGACCTTGGAGAGTTTACTTTCCTCTCGCCTAATCCAAGGCACTAAATATCCTAAAACTTGTTGGTGTGTCTAAATCGACAATATAAAAATTTCTTGTATATTTTAATTAGCACTCGATTTTAAAGGTTGTTCTTTTAAGTCAAGGGTATGGGAGTGAAACTAATTATGTGTGTATGACTCAACTAAAATCAAAGAAAAAGTAACTACATGAATGTAATCATTTTTCTTTCGATGAAAAGCAACTTCTACTTGGGTTCTACGAAACACTTAGAAAGCAAAACTCTTTTTCCTTTTCTTTTCTTGCAACATACTTCACACATGCAAAACTAAAAAGATTACTAATGCATTAACAATGCAAAACTATTCCAATGCAAGGTGTAATGAAGATGCAAGAGACTTAAGATTACTTTAAAGCAAAGAATGAAAGCAAATTGTTTATTGCTTCTAATTAGCCACCTTAGATGTTTGGATAGAATATAAGTTCCTAATGCTCATTTTCATCCAAACACTAAAAGAAAATCTTAAGGCAAACAAAATGCACTGTCACTCGCAAAAAGAAACCAAATCAAAAAAAGGCAAAAGAAAGCAAAAACCAAGTTTTTCATGAAGTTTTATTTTTCATAAAAGAAAAAAAAAACAACTTTTCAAAAGTGCTCCAATTACTATTGAAGACTTTAAGACCGAAAAATAGGCAATAAAAACAATTTGCAAGTTATCCACTCAATATGGGCAAAAACTCAACAAAATAGGTGTTTCAAGATGCCCTAAACGACCAAAAAGCAACAAAAAGAGCTTGGTAACAATGACCAAAAGACCAAGAAAGACAATTTTCAAAATCTTCAATCAACAACTTTTAAAAAGCGAGAAAATCAAACGGCCACAAGATGCAGTTTTGACACAAGGCAAGAAGATCACAAAGATAAAGTTTGTCAAAAAGATTGAAACCAATCTTTCTGCTATGGAAGACTAGAACAACCAAGATTCTCATAAAGAAATCTAATGTGCTCAAACACAAATGATGACACTTGCAACAAAACAAAATAAGACAAAAACTTTCCACAACAGGAGAGAATTCGAAACCGTTAACTTGCTACAAAACAAAAGACTGACAACAAGAAATAATTGCTCACGAAATAATCAAACCAGCAAACAAATCTTTTGAAATAGGAAGACTTGAAAAAATCTTGGAAAATTACGGTATATGCAACTGTGTCAATACACAGTTGCGTGTATACGCGATTCATCCCAAAGAAACCTGCGTATATGCGGGTTCATATGGGGAAACTTGCATACATATGCTACTGTAACCTAACAAACTTGCATATATGACAGTTCACAAGAGAAAATAAAAAAGAGGTTTGAAGAAACTACTCAAACTTAAAGTATGAGTTCCTATAGGAATAGACAAATCAGTTACAGCAAGAAAACTAATGGCTAAGCCTTGATTGGCTTAAATTAACCCAAACTAGGAACAACAATACTGTTGTCCCCAGTAGAGTCACCAATTTTGTTGAGGGATTAAATCCCCTAGGGTTTTGGGTCAACACACTAGCAGAGCAGAGGTTATCTATAGTAAAAAACAAGAATTCCACACAGCCATGATACTTAAATAAGAAAACTACGCGAAGAGAGGTGCAACTGGGGGTCCTTCGTTCGGGTAGATCCAGTAAGGGTCCAAACCCTCTTAGAGTTCCTCTCAATCCTTGAGCCTGCAAAATAGCCAATTCAAAGAAGCATAGCAATATATAGGCAAAGTATTATATAGAAATCAACTTCATAACTTATTGAAAGATGGTTAGTCATACGTTGAAACAATTATTCATATGTAAACCATAACAATAACATCATATGCATAAACAAGATTGATTTCAGGAACAAGACAAATGTTTCTTTATTGCAGATAACCAAAACAAAGCAATGAATGATATCACGTGAATCTTCCACTTGCTAGCTCCAAGCAGAACCATCCTTTGAGTCCGTCCAATCCCAAGTCTTCAAAAGGCTCCTTCCATGACTCACACAAGGATATCTCAACTAGTGAAATGACATCATAACTCAAGGAAACAAGGGTTTCCTGTAGTGGGGGAAGTGTTGGAAGCACAGGGATCTTCAGACTTGATCATGGATAATCTCAGTAGAGTAATTCTCTCTCTTCTCTCCTCCCTTAGGCCTTCCCGTTGAAGTCTTTTTATACTTCACCCAAAGTAGTTTTTTAGTTGGGAATTCATTAGGAACAGTTGGGGCCACAAGAACTAATAGGTAATCAACAGGTAAAACCCTTGATATCCACCTAAAATTAAGGACATTTAATTTTTTTAAGTGTTTTAAGACATATACGCGGGTTAGTTATACATTGACCCACGTACACATGCGTTTAGCTCAAGACAATGTCGCGTATAGGGAGTAAAACATTGTTTTTTAAGTATTTGGACCAAGTCTGGAAGAAGTGGTTGCCCTAGGCCATAAATGTAGCATCACAAATATCAAGAGTGAGATTTGGAGCTATAACAACAGTGCTTGATGAGATCACAAAAAATGTGAAGGTGCCTAAAAATCATAATGATCAATAGGCAGAACAACAACAACAACCACAAGAGCAACAAGCACCTCAAACATGTGAAAATGGTGTCAGAAGATCTACCAAGATAAGTAGACCCCCTGAACAATACTCTCCTTCATTATATTATGTATTGTTGACTGATTCTGGTGTACCAGAATGTTATGAAAAGCAAGTACAAGTAGAAATTACAAAGAAGTGGGAGCAAGCCATGAAAGAAGAGATGGACTCCTTAGCAATAACTAGACTTGGGATTTAGTCAGGTTTCCTGTAGGTAAATCAACATTGTAGAATAAATGGGTTTATAGGTTGAAGGAAGAAGATGGAGGTAGAAAAAGGTATAAAGCTATACTTTTGGTGAAGGGGTTTGCACAGAAAAAGGGTATAGACTTTGATGAGATATTTTCGCCTGTTGTTAAAATGACTTCAATCAGAACTATTTTAAGTCTAGTAAGCAACTGAAGATTTTCATCTTGAGCAGTTAGATGTAAAGACAACCTTTCTCCATGGGGATTTAGAGGAAGAGATATATATGTAGCAGCCATAAGGATATTAGGTAAAAGGGAAGGAGAAACTAGTGTGTAGGTTGTAGAAGAGCTTATATGGCTTAAACCAGGCTCCAAGGTAGTGGTATCTAAAATTTGACAGGTTTATGTCTGAACAAGGTTATACTATATGTCACTCTGATCATTGTGTTTATCTCAAAAGGAAAAATGATGGTGGCTATATTATATTTGTTATTGTATGTAGATGCATGCTTGTTGTAGGTTCTAATATGCAGGAAATAAATGTGCTCAAAAGAAAATTGGCAAACTCATTTGTAATGAAGGATTTGGGTGCTGCAAAACAAATTCTTAGTATGAGAATAACTAGAGATAAGAAGAGTCGAAAATTAACATTGTCTTTGAGTGAGTACATAGAAAAGGTGTTGAAAATATTTAATATGTAGAATGAAAAACTAGTTAGTATACCTTTAGCTAGACATTTCAATCTAAGTAAGGAGGTGTGTCTGAAGACTTAGGAAGAAATGGCTTATATGTCTAAAGTTCCATATGCATTAGTAGTTGGAAGCTTAATGTATGGAATGGTTTGCACAAGACCTGATATTGCACATGCAGTGGGAGTTGTAAGCAGGTACATGAACAATCCAAGAAAAGAACATTGCATGGTGGTGAAGTGGATTCTCAGGTATTTGAGAGGTACCACAAATCAAGCATTATTCTTTGGTAGTTCAAACATTGCTCTATAGGGATATGTTGATGCAGATATGGCGGGTGATAGAGATATGAGGAGGAACACAATAGGGTATGTGTTTATTATAGATGGAACAAATGTGAGTTAGGTTTAAAAACTATAAAATATTTTTTCACTCTCAACAATGGAAGTAGAGTATGTTGCTACTACAGATGCTAGTAAAGAAATGATTTGGTTACAAAGGTTTCTGGATGAATTAGGTAAGAAACAGGAGTTAGGCAAGTTATATAGTGATAGTGAGAGTGTCATACATCTTGCAAAGAACTTTGGATTTCAATCCAAGGCTAAACATATACAACTCAAGTACCATTTCATACAGTCAGTGTTGGAAGATGGACAATTGAGGTTGGAAAAGATACACACTAGCCATAATCCTGCAGATATGTTAACAAAAGTTGTAAACAGGGAGAAACTAAGATTCTTCTGAGTTTCAATTGTTCTTCAAGTATGATGAAGAAGATGAGAAAAATCCAGGTCCAAAGTGGAGCCATTGTCTAGCAAATGAAGCAACGGTTGAGTTTCTATAATCAGTCTCCAAGTGGGAGATTGTTGGGTGTGGAGCCTGATTATCTTCTTTATTCAGAGGTATCGCCGCATTGGACCCCAGTTCATAATGTGGAGGTAAATCTGCCTGTAATATGTGTGCTACAATGGGGGTCTAGGGGGGGTGGAAGCAATCTTTAGGAGCCCCCCCCCCCGGCGGGGGATTAGGGGCAGTGCCCTTGAAGCTAAAAAATAGGTGTAAAATTGTGTTGTAAATTGTTGTAATTTTGTAGTAAATTTGGGTCATTCATTAGGTGGAGATCTAATGGTAGAAGTTATGTTTAATTTATTGTTTTTTCCCTTGAAGGAAACCCCTCACTATATATGAGGGAATTGTATTGCATCTATGTAGATCTATATTCTGAGTGATAAAGAGAGAGGAAATTGTGTGAGATCGAAGAGGGAACTACATTCAATCTGTTGTAGGTTTTATCTCTTCAATTTGTTGTATAATATAAAAGGAAGGACTGGTTGTTTCTTTGTGGACATAGCCCAAATTGGGTGAACCTCATATATCTGTGTCTCTCTTGTTTTGTGCATGTTCTGTGTTTAAATTTCTACAATATTTTTGTGTTCCATTGCTCTGTAATATATAATTTTTAAACAAAAAGGATCCCTACCCCTCAAAAGAAAATAGATGTTAGGAGTTTCTTTGGATTGGATGGGTATTATAGAAGGTTCATTAAAGACTTTAGTAAATTGGCTTCACCCTTATTTGGACTACTGGTTAAATATTTATATTTTTGTTGAAGAAATAAATATCAAGAGGCCTTCAAATTGATAAAAGAAAAGCTGACCACTACACCCATCCTTAGAGGTCCCAACTGGGCATTACCTTTCCATATACACACAAATGCATTAGATAAAGTTGTAGGGGAATCCTTAGGACAAGTGGAAGACAAATTGCCTTATGCTATATATTTCATCAGTAAGAACCTTTCTAATGTTGAGCTAAATTATCCAGTCACTGAAAAGGAACTCCTAGTTTTGGTACACTCTTTGAAAAAGTTTAGGCATTACATCACTGGTTATGGAACTTGTATCCACACTGATCATGCAACCATTAGGTATTTAGTGAATAAATCTGATGTCAATTCTAGGATAATTAGATGGCTATTGTTATTGAAAGAATTTGATTTGACTATTATTGAAAAACTAGAAAAAGAGAATGTGGTTGTAAATTTCTTGTCAAGAGTAACCTTGCTTGTAGAGAAGGAATAAATGGTAGATGATCAGCTCACATTTAAACACCTCTTTTCCATCTCGGCTGATCCGAAATTGATCAATGGATGGTCAAGGATCTAGAAAAGGCCAAACTTCAAAGTTGTTGAATTCGAGCAACAACAGTTCCATTGTAAAGATCTTGGAAAAATGATTACAACGCAACTTGAACGGGAAAAGGCCGAGTCTGTATGTGAAAATTATTAAAGTCAAAGTTTTTACGGCAAAATCTAAAAATTGAAAGTCAAATTCAAAGGGAAGTCAAAAGTTAATGGGCAGTCAAGAGTCAACACTGACATGGGAGTTGACTGGATGTTGACTAGGTGCTGACATGTCACTGCTGACTGTGTGGTGATGTGGTGATGACTTAAAAGCTGACTATATTGGGCACGTGGTCCTTCTGTAAGTGCAACATGGCCCTATCAGAGGGGGCCATGTGGCGCATTCAAATTTGACAAAATTGGTTAAGAGTCTAATAGATCTAATAGGATTCGAACCTATGACCTGTCAAATACAAATCCAGTGACTTACCATTGGGTTATATGCATGTTTCGTGTTTGCAAGGTTGAAATACATATATTAAAAGTTGGGTTGTTTTGTATTAAATAAAAAAATGGCGGAGACCACCATTAATGGTGGCCCCGCCATACCTCCGTGAACAAACCATACCTCTGCCATATTAAAATACGTTTTCCAACCTTATCAAACCATACTCCACCCCAATGGTTATAAACAGTGGATGCAATGTATATTGCATATGTTGTTAACAAATGGATAATGGTTGGGGTAGGTCTGGGGGGCCCTAACCCATATTAATGTTTCAAAATTACATTTAAATATATGAATACAGTTGCATCCAATGACAAAGGAGGAGGAGGGTTCAAGATTTGATCCCTCGACCTCCTAATTTTTTATTGTAAAAGTACACCAATGCGCCAAACATATCAGAGTTAAGTTTTTGTTCAAAAGAGGAGTATTTGAGCAAGTGTAGGCAGCGAAGCTGAGAACTTTGAAGACACTTTTTTGGGAGATCTGGGAAGCCTTTTTTAGAACCGAGAGTTTTTAGAGGATACTGAGATAGAGAAGATTGCAGCTAGATGGTGCAGGATTATATTTGAAGAAATAATATTTTGATATATTTATGGTTCTAAAATTTTAATATAAAGGCCTCTCCATTGAAGACTAGGACCTGGCAATCTACGCTTGAAGATAAACTAACTCCGTTAACAATCTCTTGTGATGCTATTCTTTGCATTTTTCTATTCTTATTTGCTGCAAATTTCTTATAAGTTTTTCGTGATTAAATGTTTATGTGCTTGAAGTGGTGTTTTTCAAAGTCATGCATTAACACTTTCTAAAAGACAATAAATCACATTTCAATTAAATATCTTTCTGTGATCATTTGGTATCAGAGAAAATTGTTGATAATTGTGATTTGAAGTTTGTGTGATCACCAGGAGAGAATCAAAGCTTGGTGAAGAAGAACTTGTTGAAGGAGATCTGGAAGTTGGCTTGAGAAGAAGGACAACTTGAGGAGAAGAAATGGATGATGAAGGAAGTGGTGATCATCTATTTGGATTTGATGCAGGCTTCATGGATGCTTTCATGACCTTGCAAGCCATGGTCGAAGAAATTTATCGAGAGTTTAAGAAATAAAAAGGTGAAGACGCAAAACCTAAAGATGAAGAATGAGAGCCATCACAATCTGGAAAAGAATATGAAAGCGATCAAAAATACCCTATCACTTCTCCCTTAAATCCATCTAAAACTTTGAAACCACTGTTGAAGATCAATGTTAAGTTCAAGTTACCCATGTACAATGGAGAAGTTGATGTTGAGAAGCTTGAAACCTGGGTTAGGAAAATGGAGGTATATTGTAGCATGCAATGGATCACCGAAGATGAAGTCAAAATCAGACTAGCATCACCTCATTTAGTAGGCACAACATTGATCTGGTGGCATAGTAAGTTACAGAAAGGTTCTCAGCATACCAGTAAGATTTTTCCATCATGGTTTGATTTTATTACTGCACTTAGAAAGCAATTCTATCCATTGGGATATAAAAAAAAAGATTTTATAGAATGGCAAGGACCAGAAGTTAGGAAAGGTCATTCAGTGTAGGAATATATAGATGAGTTTAATAAAAAGGCATTAATGTTAGATATTCCTTTGTATACTCAAGACACTCTGATGAAATACATAAGAGGATTACTTGAGTATGTTTGCAATACTCTATTTATGTTCGGTCCTACTAACATGGATGAATTTGTAGTACAAGCAACTTACATTGAAGAAGGTAAGTTAGGATTTGGGGTATCATCAGAATCAACAGCTAGAATGGAGAGCAAGGGAAAAGGGAAAGTGAAGAAATCAATCTTCAGCAAGAAGGAGGTTGAAAATCTCTCTTGTAAACATTGCAAGAAATAGGGCCATAAAGAAGACCAATGTGGAAATTGCATCCTGAAATGAAACTGAAGTGGATCAGAAAAGGGAAGAAAAGGGTTGTGGAAGCAGCAGAATCAATGGACCTAGGCTCAAATTCAGGCGACGATATGCAGATCGCAGCATTGGTTATGACCAGTAAACTAGATGAAGGTAATGAGTCTAATAGTTCTAAACGCAAGTTATTTCATATGAGGTTTGTTATGAAACATACAAAGATCGACACATTACTAGATAGTGGATCTCAATCTAACCTAATTTAAAAAAAAGTGGTTAAGAAATTGGAATTGAAAACCATAAAGTATCGTAAACCATATACTTTAATTTGGATGAGAAGAAATCATAAAATACAAGTAACTAAGAATTGAATATGTTGTACATTCTCATCACACAAAAGCAGATAAATCGTTTTTTATAGTTGAACAGTTAAAACAAGCATGTTATGTGAGAAAAGATGTTGTTTTACAATATAAATAACCAAAGCAAGAGATAATTAAAATTAGTCACAAACAGAAAGACATGCTTAAGGGACCCAAAATTGTACATCAACAAGAATTGCAACATGATAAGTTGAGTTTTGTTTTAGCTATGAAGGAAAAGTAGGGTATGGTTTTATCTATATCAATAATTTCAATGTTATTAATGGGTTTATTAATGTTTAGTGGTGCCTAGATATTAGTAGAAAATATGAATGTAGATGTGGATAAAAAGGGACTTGATATACTTTGCAGTTTATGTGTTTTAACGATGGTTGTATGGATGAGTAATGAGTACATATATAGAATAGGGTGGATAGATATTGGCCAAGTGGGAAAATGGAACCCACATTTGTTTTATGGAATTTAATACTTTTGATGGACCAAAAGGTCTCAACGGGGAGGAAATGATCCGAAATTGATCAATGGATGGTCAAGGATCGAGAAAAGGCCAATGTTCAAAGTTTTTGGATTCAAGCAAAAATAGTGCCATCACAAAGAGCTCGGAAAAATGATTCAAATGAAACTTGAATAGGAACAAATTGAGTTTGTATGTGAAATTTATTCAAAGTCAAAGTTTTAAGGGAAAAATCCAAAAAGTCAAAGTCAAGTCAATAGGAAGTTAATGGTCATGTTAACACCCAGTTTGTTCCCTTTGACTCCCAAGGGAATACGGCCGGGGTAACCACTAACCAATCTTTGGATTACAGCTTCTAGC
>APFE031200770.1:178600-210206 GCA_000404065.3 Pinus taeda | reverse complement strand
TTAGTGCCCGTGGCCCAACTGTTCCCAACGAATTCCCAACTAAAAAACTACTTTGGGAGAAGTATAAAAAGGCTTCAATGGGAAGGCCAAAGGGAGGAGAGAAGAGAGAGAAATATTTTTATGCTAAGATTTCCCTGACCAGGTCTGAAGATCCTAGTGCCTCCTGCACTTCCCCCATTCTACAAGAAACCCTTGTTTCCTTGTGTGTGTTGATGTTTTCATACTACTTGAGATATCATGGAGTAAGTCATGGAAGGAGTTTGTTAAAGGCTTAACACTGGACGAATCCAGGAGACGGTTCCGCTTGGAGCCTGCGAAAGGACGAATCATGTGAAATTATTCCTTTCTGTACTTTATTTGTCTATAATAAAAGAAACACATGTCTTTGTTCTTGATATAGATCTTCTTCATGTTTATGATATTCATGTTATGATTCATATGTGAACGGTTGTTAAATTGCATGACTAACTACCTTTCCTTATAAAATGAAGATGGTTTCTTTGTGATGTTTAGTCCATATACTGTTGTACTTTCTTGAATTGATTGTTTTGCAGGTTAAAGGAGCAAAAGGAACTCCAAGAAGGGTTTGGACCCTGGAAGGCTCTTCTCAAACGTAGGACCTCAGGTACGCCCCCTATCGTAGAGTTTGCTTATAGTAGCATTACGGTTGTATGGAATGTGTGTTTCTTTGTATAGACAACCTCCAGTCTGCTAGGGTATCCACCCAAGACGCTAGGGGAATTTATCCCACAACAGAATTGGTGACTCCACTAGGGACAACACTATTGTTGTTCCTAGTTTGGGTGTATTCAAGCCAATCAGGGCTCAACTGTCTGTTTACCTTTTGTTGTTTAGTCAGTGCCTGAATTGTGAGCTTTGATCGGTTTTTCCCAGACTGTCTTTTGTTTTTCTTGGAAGCTTTTATATATGCTATTTTCTCTGTTTACAGAGGCGTATATACACATCTTTCCTTAAGTGAAACTGTGTATATGCATGTTTCTTTAAATATTGTCGCGTATACACGCATCTGTGTGCAAACACAATCGTGTATATCTTTAATTTTTCAAGATTTTTAAAGTCTTTTTGTTTCTAGAAGTTTGTATGCTGGTCTGATTTAGTTTGGAACAGTTACTGTTCTATCACAGTCTTTAGTTTTACAGCAAGTGTCTTGTTTCAAATTCTCTCTGATTGTGAAAAGGTTGGTCTTGCAAACATCATTTGTTTTTGCTTAAACACACAAGGTTTCTTGCAAGGAATCTTGGCTTCTCTATGTCTTCAGGGCAGGAATATTGATTTCAATATTTGTGTTGAGTTTAGTTTTGGTGACTTTTTGGTTTGCATGCCCAAATTTTATTTTTATGACCATCTGCTTTTCTTGCTTTCTGAAAGTTGTTGGTTCACGCTTTCTTGAAAGTTGTTTTTTCAATCTTTTGGTTTTCATTGCCAAGCTCGTCTCACTACTTGTTGATTGTTAAGAGCATTTCGAAGCACCTTTTTTGTTGAGTTCTCACTCGTTTTGTGTTGCAAACTCGTAAAGTGCTACATTGCCTATTCTTCGGTCATCAAGTTTCAGTCTTGTTAGAGCGTTTTTGAAAAGTCGTTTTTGTGTTGCTTTTGAAGGAAACTTTTTGAAACTTTGTTTTGCTTTCTTGAACTTTGTTTTGATTGAGTTTTCCTTTTGTTGAGTGAAAGTGTCTATTTGTTTGTCTTCATCTTGTTTTTAGTGCTTAGACGAATTAAGCAACAAAAACTTATATTCCATCTAAACATTCTAAGTGGCAAATCAAAAATCGATAAACAAGCAACTTTCATTTCTTGATTTAAGAGTAGTTTTGAATTTTGCATCGACATGTACTTGTGGCATTAGGATTAGTTTGTGCATCTTTCTAGGCATCTATAGTTTTGTTAGCTTTTGTGAGTGTGAAGTTTGAAGAAAAGAAAAGAAAAAGTTGTAGCTTTATTTGAAGTTCCTCTGAACCCTATAGAAATTTCTTTTCATCGAAAAACAAAAACAAGTGCATTTTCATGTAGTTTGGTTTTTATTAATTTCTTTTGTGTCAAAACACCACTAGTTTCACTTATGCTTATCCCGTGACTTAAATAACAACCCATTAAAATCAAGCGCTAATTTAAAATATACTATAAATTTTTATAATTGTCAAGTTAGACACACCAACAAGTTTTAGGATATTTTAGGGCCTTGGATTAGGTGAGTGGAGAGTTAACTCTCCAAGGCCATTTTAAACTGTCAAACATAAGAGTCTGAATAGTGAGTGAAAATCCAATAGCGTTAGGAAGACCAGGAAAGCTTCGGATCTGGGAGTTAAGCATGAGGGTCTGTAAAGATAGGGAAGAGAGATACCCCCTCTCCTACTTGTGCGAACTTACCTCACGACTGTTCCGCCTGGCTTTTGATACGAGTTGGTAACCTTAGTTGCTACTCCTAGGGATCTACACAGGTGGCTGCGAAGGGGAATCCCATGGCACATGAGGTCGATGTTGTATCACTCTCAGCAGTACTACTGGAGGGCACCCTTGCGAAGCTTAGGGGCTTGCACGGATGCAGGCTGTTGTTAGGAGGTCAGCGTAACTTCCTCTGTTACCTTCGCTGATAGGACTGGGCCGTCATTATCCCAGACTATCTTCGAAAGGCCCCTTACTTCACTTTCTCTTATTTTGGTGTTCGGTCCTAATCACCCAGAGCGGAAATACTTGGAAGTTGTTTGACTGGATGATATCTTTAGGGACTTTATAGTGTGTGCTCTATGCTCCTAGCTGGCCTAGCTTTCAATTTTTTGAGTCTTTAGTTAGATCTTAACAAGAAATTCAAAGTGGCTGACCGATCACCTAGACGGTCTCGAAGACTTCGTGGTCTTTCACCACCAAGTTTAGAGCCTTCACCTAGAAGGCGCAGAGGTAATACTGCCAGTGGGTCTCGTCCTGTGGCAACTGACACATCGGGGATTGATCCTCCTCTCGGGGGCATCAGTGTTCAAGATAGACCTGGTACTTCCACAGAACAAGAGAGAAATACTCCAGTACTTTCTTGAGTTCTCTTTCAGGCAGAAGATAACGTAGAGGTAGAAGAACTCTCAGAGTCGTTAGCGGCTCCGAATTCTCCCCTACCTTCTAGTCATCCGGAAATGTTACAATATGTTGGGCCTCCAACGCATCAACCATTAAGTCCAGGTCACATTACGTACTTACCATCGATGACTACTACTAGAAGCATGGCTTCTACTACAAGTGCTACGACTATGCAGACTCCAATATCTGTACAAGGGGGAGGAACTATTTCCATCCCCTCTGCTTCTTTATTCGGGTCTTTTGCTAGCACATCTTTAGTTGGGTCTACCTCCCTTCCTTCTATGAGTGGAAACTCCCAAACCAATGCTTTTAGTTCTGGATTTTTCCCATTTGGCACCCATTCACAGGGTATTTCTTCAGTTGCATTTAGTGCCGCCACATCCATGATGGGTAGATCGGCTTCATTCCAGGGTTTTCCTTTTGGAAGTGGTCATATACCACATTCCAACCCAACAATTGGATCTATGCCTTTCTCTTCTTTTGGACAAAGTAGCAATCCTTTTCAAGGTTGGACTAACCCTGTGGTTAGTAGTGTGGGAACTGGGAATCCATTTGTCGGCCAACAAGGGAATAGGTCACACTCCACGGTTAGTTCATTTAGAAGTATTCCTCCCCTATCCTTTGCTTGGAATCCTTATCAGGGGTTGTCAACTCCTTATAATCCTTTAGGAGGAAACTTCGCCAGTTATGGAGGTTTTGCGGCCGGAGTTGGTCAAACTCCGAATTATGCTGGATCAGAAGGCTTTCCTTTTGGTTCAGCTGATTCTGTTGGTTACTTCGGGCAGCCTGGTGCCTTCCAAAATCTAGGCCAATCTTTATAGAGCTTTGGGGGCTCCACCCAGTCTGGGTGGAATCCCCAAGGTCCTCCTAGGCTTCCATTTCTGGCAACTCTGAATTTGCTAGACCTCACAAAGTTAACGAACGATCCAATCAAATATAATCCGGCCTGGCCTCCAGTCCCAACCAAACTCCCTTCGGACATTCCAAAATTTGAAGGAAAGGGCGGTGAAAACCCAGGCGACCATGTAACCACATTCCATTTGTGGTGCTCGTCAAACTCCCTTATTGATGATTCCGTGAGGTTGAGACTTTTTCAACGCACCTTGACTGGTAATGCGGCCAAATGGTATATAGAGTTGCCAGGGGGAAACTTTACATCTTTCGCCGACTTAGCTAACATTTTCCTAAATCATTTCCAGTTGCTTGTCCGTTATGATGCCGAAACCGAACTTCTGGCCACCTTTCGTCAAGACACGGCAACTCACATTTCTGACCATATTCAGGAATGGAGACGGAGAAAGAGGCTCATTAAAGCCGAAATCCCTCCAGAGTACCGTCTCGAATGGTTTCTGAAATCTTTACAACCTGAGATCTCTAAAGATGTCTCCATGTCCGGAGTCTATTCTGAGGAGCAAGTGATTTTTAGGGCCCAGCAATTAGAATTGAACTGCTCTCAGTCTGGGATCCTACAAAAATACTTGCTAGATGCTCCTGGATCGAAGGTTGACATAGCCAAGTCGAATCCAGGTCCCCATGCCGATGGTGTAGTTGGATCGATAGACACAAATGCGGTGAACTTGTTGAGCCAATTGCAGCAGTTGTCATTACAAACTGCTTCAAACAACCAAGTCACATCGTCTAATACTTTGTCTTCCCAACCCTCTTCGATTAATGCCGTCCAATCTGATAAACCCAAAGAAAATCAAAACTCCAATGGGAAAAAGAAAGGACGAGGTAAGAAAAAGAATCAAGATGGGAAGGCTGACACAAATAAATCCGGCAATAATGCTGGTGGGGGTAGAAATGAGTCTAGAAAGAAAGTCAAGTTTCCATGCAAATTGTGTAGTGGAGACCATCTAAATCATCTTTGCCCGAAGATTTATGACGCTCAGCGCTTGTTAGGGCAGCAAGGAGATTCTAGTTCTCAAGCTGTGTTAACCAACCCTTTTCCCCAAGGGCAACAATTGCTTGCTGGCGCGAGTTCAAATCTTGGTACCTCCTCTGGGGGCAGCCAGGAAGGGGAAAAATCATCGAATGTTTTCATGATGGGTTCTAATGTCCACATGGTTACTCAGTCATGTGATTACGGTGAAGCCAAAACTTCCAAGGACAAAACTTCTCCTGGAAATACCGAACTTCATAATGAGCGACGCCTTCTTGAGACTATACCACGGATACCGAAAGGTTCCGCTAAACGCGCGGCTATTAATCCTAACGCTAGGGCCGCCCAGAATTATTCCATTGTGGAGGATCTGGCCCAGAGTCCATGCGCCATGTCCGCTTTAGAGGTTCTCCAGTCGTGTCCGGCTCAGCGAAGTGCTTTACTCTTGGCAATTGGGGCAGTTGATCCAACCAACTCTTTAGTGCTCACTTTTGGCATGTTAACTGTCAAAAAGCGACTCCCCACATGGATTTTCAAATAAAGTATACATACCGAAAGATTAACATTTTTCGCACCATTATTGATGAAGGAGCTTCCACGTGCGTCATGTCGATGTCATGTTGGAAGGCCATTGGATCTCCTTCGGCTGTTCCTTCACCTACCCTCCTGACTGCGTTTGATGGCCATTCTCACAAGCCGCATGGGATTATCCCGACCTTTCCTATATGTGTTGGAGGAAAGGTCGTCAATATTGAAGTAGAGGCCATAGATGCTAACCTAGACTATAATCTCCTCTTAGGAAGGAACTAGGTATACGAGATGGATGTCGTCGTTTCGACTCTATTTCGTGTCATCTGCTCTCCTCATGAAGGGAAAATCGTTAAGGTTGATCAGTTGGATTATTGTCCAGTTGATCCTCAAGCAACTTCTGACTCTATTGTCCCCTTAGTGGATAACCCTCGCCCGCCTACTGAGAATCTAGGAATTGGGATGTATTCCTCATTGATGGGTACCTTTGGTTTTCCCTCTCCTATCACTAGAATCAATGTCGTTTCATCATCTAAGGAGTCCTCTCGAAAAGAGTTCTTCAGAACTCATTATTTTTCAGACCCTTGGACCTTGCCTTCACCTACGACCACATTAGATGAAGGACAAGTTAATGGAATGACATTACCTATGTCTGCGGTTGAGCTTAGATATCAGTCTATCGTTAACTCTGCAGATGACCATTCTACTCCTTTTTCCGAAGAGGAGCTAGATGGTCATGTGGCCCCGACTTGGGCCTTTGATTCTACCTCCGCCTTGGACTGCTTAGATACGGTTTTACCTTTTGAAGAAGCAATCCTCAAAGTGATGATGGGTGTAGGTCGACCTTGGGAAGACTTACACCATCGTTCATATTTCCTTCCTCCATTTTAGGAAGTGGAATCTAGGTTCTCCAAGCTATTCACTAGTGATGTTTGAAAGATATCAAATCCTTTGGCTCCAACACATTTTCGTGCCGAAGGTAATATGTCGATGATTTTGAAAACAATATCTATAAACATCTCTAGGGACCCTAACGTGATCGGGAATCTCTTCATCAGAATTGAATGTTCCCCTGAAGAAGTTCAAATTTACATCTACCTTTTCAAGGAATTTCGAGATGTATTTGCTTGGTCTTATGAAGAAATGCCTGGCATCGATCCTTCTATAGCTCAACATGAGATCAAGAGGTATGAAAACGCCAAGCCGGTTCGTCAAAGGCTTCGACCGGTTAATCCTAGGAAAGAGGCAACCATTAAAGCTGAGGTAGAGAAGCTGCTTAAGGCGGGTTTTATATACCCTGTTCCTCTTATCGACTGGGTTTTTGTCCTTGTGGATAAAAAGCAAGGAACAACAATCCGAGTATGCATCGACTTTAGGGACCTAAATAAGGCTTTTCCAAAAGATAATTACCCCACGCCATTCATTGATCAGATTATTGACGAGTGTGTGGGTAATGAGATTTTTTCCTTTATGGACGGTTTTTCAGGTTATAATCAAATTTATATCCGTCCTGAGAATTTTATATGTCCCTGGGGTACTTTTGCATACATAAAGATGCTGTTTGGTCTCAAAAATGCTGGAGCTACTTTCCAGCGGGCCATGTCATATGCTTTCCACGACATCAAACATATCATCGAAGCATACTTGGACGATCTCGCTGCTCGTTCTCGAAAGAGAACTGATCACCCCAGTCACCTTCGAATGGTTTTTGAGCAATGTCGTTTTTATAAAATCCGGTTGAATCCCAACAAGTGCATTTTCGCGATTACGTCTGGTCGGTTGTTAGGGTTCATCGTGTCAAATGAAGGGATTAGGGTTGATCCCTTCAAGGTGGAAACAATAGTCCAGTTGCCTCCCCCGTCCTCCATTCGGCAACTTCAAAGTCTTCAAGGGAAGGCCAATTTCTTAAGATGGTTTATAGCGAACTATGCTGAGATCACTAAAGGGTTTATGTGTTTCCTCCGCAAAGGGGTTCCATTCGTGTGGGATGACTTTGTGTAGCGGTCGTTTGATGCTTTGAAAAAGGCATTAGTCTTTGCCCCGCTTTTGAGTCCACCGAATTATGGTAGGGACTTCCTTTTATATCTCGCTGCAGCAAAATCAACTATTGGTATGGTTCTCGTTCAGGAAGACGATGCTCTCATAGAGCATGTGATTTATTATTTGAGCCGAAGCTTGATAGTTCCTGAACTTCACTACTCTCCGGTTGAGAAGTTGGCCTTGGCAGCTGTCCATGTTGTCCAACAGCTCCATCATTATATTCTGCTATGAAAAACTTTTGTCTTGGTAGCAGTCAATCTGTTTCAATTTTTCCTCAGTAGGCGAGTGATTGGGGGAAAATATAATCGATGGATTGTCATTTTACAAGAATTTGATCTCGAGTTCTTGTCCGCCAAAGCCAAGAAATCTATGGTTTTTGCCGAGCTAATTTCCGAGCTGCCTTGTGGAGAGGACATTGTTTATGAGGAAAGTTTTCTCGACGAACATTTATTCCTCATCTCTTCACTCGACCCTTGGTATGGAGATATCATTGTTTATCTCCAGACTTCGAAGTTTCCCTCTACTTTCTCTAAGGATGAACGTCGCAAATTACGTCACCTCACTAAAAATTATGTCATCATTGGTGATACATTATATCATCAGGGGGTTGATTCAATCCTTCGGCGCTGTTTAACCTTAGAGGAGGCAGAGTCAGTGCTAAATGACTGCCACAGTGTAGCTTGTGGTGTATCATGGCTTGCTACAACTCATCGTGTCTTGCATGCTGGTTATTTTTGGCCTTCTCTCTTCAAAGATTGTGTTGAAGCGGTCAAACGCTGTCACCCGTGCCAAGTTTATACTCGGAATATGCGCACACATCCAGCTCCTCTTTTTCCCGTTGTCACTGTCAGTCCCTTTACTAAGTGGGGTATTGATTTTACGACTTGCAATCTGCCTTCAGCAGCGAATCACAAGTATATTATCATGGCCGTAGAATACTTCACGAAGTGGGCTGAGGCCATGCCCACTCATAAAAACGATAGTGAGACAGCGGCATTATTCCTTTTTAATCAGATTATCTCAAGGTTCGGTATCCCAAGAGAGATTGTCACTGACCATGGCAGTCATTTCTAGAATCAACTAATGTCTGAATTGGCTCTCAAATTAGGTTTCCAGCAGGAACATTCGTCTCCTTATTATCCTCAGGCCAATGGACAGGTCGAGGCAGTAAACAAAACACTTAAGGATGAATCCTGCAAAGGACAATTGACCAAGAATTGACCATAGGCATCTTATGTTGTATCCGGCTAACTATGGGCATATCCGAACCCATCAAGAACTAGCTTCATGTGTTATTAAACAACCTTTTATCAGATAGTTTATAGGTTGGAAATCTACGTATTCTTTGTCTAATGTGAAAAATCCATTCTCTAATTTTTGCTTACTTGAGATCATTTCCAGAGACCTCATAGTCTCGTTAAAGAATGCCTCCTTCACTTGGGAACAATCTCGATGAGACAGCGATTGAGATGCAGCCAGAGTAAATGAGGCTCATAAGAAGGTTAAACCAAGTATGATACTTCCGGGCAGGCCTCATCTTTTCTGAAGTGACCTTGGAGGGTCTTGGTCTCGACCAAGATAAGGACACCTTGGGGGCAGGAAAATTCAATAACCTATGGTTGGATACGGTCCACTTCATTTAAACGAGTTTTACAAGGGTCGTATGAGTTAATCGAAATTCGACCAGGAAACAAATTGGCGGAGTCTCGAAGACGGGCTTACTGTAAGAAGTACTTGCTAAGTATTTAGCAGCTCAGGCAATGGCCTTCTTTGTACATTAATGTATATTTGTACATTTTTTTTATAGAGAGTTTTTGAATCAACACCTTTTTGGTCTGCTTTGGCAGGTGTTGATGGATGACTTGGTCTATTTTGGATTCGTCGATGGTGCTAGTCAGCACACTCGGAATCTTGCTTCCGCAGCCTGGGTACTTTATTATCCAACTGGTCAATTGATGGTATCAAGGGGAGTGTGCATCGGTCCCACTTCAAACAATATGGCTGAGTATACTGTCGTCATTAATTTGATATTTGAGGCAATTTCTCATGAAATCGACTCATTGGTAGTTTATCTTGATTCACAATTGATAGTGTCACAATTAAATAACATTTATCGGGTAAGGGATCCATGTTTATATCGCTAGTATTTAAGGGTGAGGTTGTTGCAAAGATCATTTAATTATATTAATTATTTGCATATTCCAAGATCTCATAATTGGTTAGCTGATTCTATCGCTAATCAAGCATTAGTCTGGCACATCAATCATTCATCACAATAAATTAAGCATCAAAAAGTCAACTGTATATATATATCATAAAGCATCTCGAGTGTACATAAGTCTGTCCAAAAATATACAAAATTGGGACTCAAATTCCCATAATCATGTCCACTATATCTAATTCCCCAGCTCAGGATGAGCGGCTAAGTAGGAAACTAATGCATTGGCCACACACCTAAAAGTGCGGACCCAGTCTCGTGGCATGCCAACCACGTGACACTACATCTCTACAAGAAGGTCCTCTACCACCACCATCGGGACTCGGTGAGTCAGTCTCACCAGGTGCCGCTGAACTATGTGTAGAGTCCGCTCCGTGTCTGCAGCCGCCTCTTCGGCCCCTTGGCCATGACGTTTGTGCCGTGGGAACTCATCTGGTCATCTCGGCCCAATATCTGGAACATGATCATCATATTAGTCATTTGAATCCTATCAAAAACATTTTCAAAGTTCATTATTATATTTGAAAAATAAAAAAAATCATAACATCAAAAATCACTTACCAATGTCGCCCCATGCTGCGGTCGGTGGTAATGCTAGATCGGGATCTCCTCGGAAATCCAACCCGGCATAGGGATAGTCATCAATGGCGATGATCTGCTGATCCCGCCAGGAAAAGAAGTCATCATCAAAAGCAGTCGTGGGACCTCCCCACCTCCCAAATATTTCATCAAGTCAGCCCACCTGCCCATCCGTGGATCTCGTGGGGTGCTGATTGAAACCAGTACTCTGGGACGAAGTGCCGGGACTCTCTCGAAAAAGAAAGAACACAAGATAGTCCCATAACCAAAGTTTTTGGTCTGTCCTCTCTTGATAGAAGTGAGTTGGCTTTTCATACTAGCCAGAAGAGGAGTACACTAATCAAACACAGTGGTGAGACAGTTAACTACCATGCTCATGGTTAGCCATGATGCCTGGTGCAGAGAAGCTGATCCGTTCACTCGAGCTATGGTGAACAGGATTATCCTCAATGATAGACTCGCCACATGTGTGATGGAAATCTGACTTCCGACTTTCTTCGAATGTCTCGGGCAATATATTTGTATGTAGTCCTCGATTGAGAGACTGCCCCGTGTTCTGCCCTGGGCTTGTACTACCTCTCCCCTTCGGGAAAGGCCTGTGATGAAGTAGATATCTTCCACTTCTATCCTGAGTGGCATCTGGTCAATCATAAAAGCGTCCTCTTCGATGTTCCAATAATCAAGAAGCATCTCGAGAAGACGTGTGTTTGCTTTCATATTTGGAAATTTGAAGAACGTTAGCAAACCACATCCCCACAATGCATCCAAAGCCTCAGGACTATTCATAACTTCATCATCTACTGCGGTATGCTCTCTTTCTCACCAAGTGAATGGCATCCTAAAAGAAAAATGATTTTCAACCATTAGTTTTTGTGTTTGAAATGTCTGTGGCATATACGCGGGTCCCTTTACACACAGTCGCGTGTAGGGCCCGCGTGTATGCGGGTTTCATATTACCAACCCGCGTATACGCTGCGGAGGAATTTTTTGCAAAATCCCAACAGTAAAACATTAATTAAAACTTCTAAAACTAGTCACAATCAATTACAAGATAAGAATAAGAGTTACCTGGAGACTTTGGAAGAATCTGAACGGTTGAATTTGGCGTATGGGAAGTTTGCTCCACTTTTTTTCTCTCAAACTCAAATGGTGAAAATGGTGAGTCCAAAAACCCTTTTATAAGCTTTGAAAATGTCAAATTTTTTCAAAACTTGATTTTGTTTGGTCTCATGTAACTTTTAAATTGGGAGCTTGGAGTGTCGAGAATGGTTTGATTTTCAGGACATTTTGGACGTTTTTGATAGTTTCAAGACGGTTCCATGACTGCTGACCCGTCATGGCAGGTATCATTTTCTCACTGGCATATAGGTTAGGGAAGCCATTTTTTTGTTGCATTATGCATAGTAGCCTCCATCTGTCGATACACTTGCCATAGGGTCGATCCCATCGTGTTATGTCTCGTAAACCATCTTCACTCGCCAATTCTTTAAATCATGACACGATGGTAGAGCCATCCTTTACATGGGCATCGTAGTTAGCACCTCACTGACATTTGTTGCCCATGCTGCTTTGTTTTGAGTAGGCTCGGGAGTCCTCTGTAGTCCTGCCATGACTTATGCGATGAAGGCTCATTCCTCTTTGCTTCTTCGCTTCTTTCTGGCCTTATACCCTAGAGGCTCCTTTGTGTTGAGTTGTACTACTGCATTGCATTTTGACTATTTGCACCTTTTGGCCTTGAGCCAGCTTCACTTGGACTCGTGTTTAAGCCAACTTTTGACCATGACGACTGCTAAATCAAACTTGCATACCTTTGACTTGTGCAACTTGACACACCTTGACCCGTGGAAGGAACACACCTTTGAGTGTCTTTGACCAGTTTTCACCTCCCTACATTGAGCATAGGAATGTTCCAATCCCAGGAACTAGATCATCTGCTTCGCTGACACTCGTTCTTTCCACTGTACTATATCATTCTTTTATTATTTTTCTAGCTTTAAAGAAAAAGACCAACAAAATTATATATTCCAAAAAGAGAGGGAACGAGACAGTATCTTCATTGATTGTTGGCAGCTAGAGTCAGTTGTGTCGCCCTTGAATAAAGCACTCAAAGAAAAGTCTCCTCCTTTTGGGGTGGGATTTAGTTTGACTTAGGTATGCCTTAACCTTGTTATTGAGTCAATTCTCCCCCGATTGGTTATCTCTTCCAATCATATGGAGGGTTCGTTTGTGCCTACTACACAACGAGCTTATACAGAGCCATCATATGCTGCCACATAGTCACATTGAGTCGTGCTTTTTTTCAAGGGAAGTTAGCTTGAGTCGGCCTCTCTGCGGTGTCTCTTGAATTATTTTTCAGTCGGCCATCCCTAGTTGTCAGTACTATCATCACATCAGTTATATTGGTCCTTTACTCGTGCCGGTTTGAGAAGGTCTCCATTGACTTCTTGCTGGTGGGTCTTGTCCTTATCGATGACGACATCTTGCTCTGAGGACAGGCCTAAAGCTGCACCCTGGCCCTATTTTCATTATTGATAGGTCACCTTGTGCTCAACATCGATCAGTATCATGGGTCTTTGACTGAGTGGTTTCCCTTGTGTTCAACATGAGCTTACATTATCACACATTGGGATTCATGCAGTACCTTGGTTTCCATTTGACCCTATTGGTGGATACCTCGCCTCTATGTCAGCTTTCATTATTGGTTGGTTCAGAGGGTTTCTGCTGTGCGCTAGCCACATCTTGTGTACGCTGGAAACGTACTTTGATCGGGTTACTACATCTTTTTCATCCGATTCCTTCCACATTATTGGCGTACGGGTTACACTCACGCTAGATTGATGGAGGATGCCTTAGTGCCTTCCTTCTAGCGGATCTTTCCCTATCGACTTCGACTCATTGCTCTGGGGCAAAGATCTAGAGTCCATTTTGCAGTACCTTGGGGTTTGCAGTCATTAGTGGCAGATCCTTCGCTATCGACAGTGGGAAACCATCATTGTCTCCTGATCGATAGATTCTCATAGGTGTTCGACTCCAGCTCATCTATTCACACTTGTTGGATTGTACTAGGTGCCTTGACACTCATTATCATTATCGGTGAGTAGTCTCACGTTTGTTAACGGTATACATCAATGACCAGTAATCGAACGATTTCTCACATGGTTGACTTCAGATCATTTATTCCCGTGTTGTAGAAATGTACCACGGTGGTCGGTGAAGACGTCAGGTTGTATCAACATTCATTGGTTCACTTGACAGTTGCTCCCGTTGCTGCTAGTTGATACTACTTCACCTTATATGTTGCAGTCATTCATGGCGACATTTTATATGCTGGAACCTGAGTTTGCAGTGTAGTACCATCTTATTCCATCATGTTCATTTGGTACTTTTTGGGATCAGTCTTTGATATCAGTGATCTGCTTTATCCTTTAGCATCATTAACATTCTTATATGTGACATTCAGACATGTACTTGTTCGATCATGATCAGATGATCCATTGTGTATTTTTCAGTCATTTATACTTGTATACTTAGTGGATCCACTTGTACTTGATATGTGGACATGTTGTACTTTCTCTGAGCATGGGTATGCCCGCCTCGGAAAGTGTTTCTTTCTGATCTCCTTTTGTGGCTTGGCAGGCTGAATTCTGGTGCAGTCCTTCTCAGTTTTCAACAAATTTCCTTTCCATGAACTTGCTTAATACATTTCGGCCATCATGTACCCCTTCTGACCTCGTATATTAGGGGGCATTTGTTATAGCTCCAAATATTACTCTTGTGGTTTGTGATGCTGCACTCATGACCTAGGGCAACCCCTCCTTCCAGACCTGGTCCCAAATTTAAAAAACAGTGTTTTATTCCTTATATGCGACATTTCCCTGAGCTAAACGCGTGTATACGTGGGTCTATGTATACCCAACCCATGTATATGTCTTAAAACACTTAAAAAAATATAAATCTCCTTGATTTCGGGCGGAGATCACGGGTTTTACCTGTTGATTACCTGTTAGTGCCCGTGGCCCAACTGTTCCCAACGAATTCCCAACTAAAAGACTACTTTGGGAGAAGTATAAAAAGGCTTCAATGCGAAGGCCTAAGGGAGGAGAGAAGAGAGAGAAAGATTATTATGCTGAGATTTCCCTGACCAGGTCTGAAGATCCTAGTGCCTCCTGCACTTCCCCCATTCTACAGGAAACCCTTGTTTCCTTGTGTGTGTGTTGATGTTTTCATACTACTTGAGATATCATGGGGTTAAGTCATGGAAGGAGTTTGTTAAGGCTTGAGACTGGACGAATCCGGGAGACGGTTTCTGCTTGGAGCCTGCGAAAGGATGAATCAGGTGAAATTATTCCTTTCTGTACTTTATTTGTCTATATAAAAGAAACACATGTCTTTGTTCCTGATATAGATCTTCTTCATGTTTATGATATTCATGTTATGATTCATATGTGAACGGTTGTTTAATTGCATAACTAACTACCTTTCCTTATAATATGAAGATGGTTTCTTTGTGATGTTTAGTCCATATACTGTTGTACTTCCTTGAATTGATTGTTTTGCAGGTCAAAGGAGCAAAAGGAACTCCAAGAAAGGTTTGGACCGTGGAAGGCTCTTCTCAAACGTAGGACCTCAGGTACGCCCCCTATCGTAGAGTTTGATTATAGTAGCATTATGGCTGTATGGAATGTGTGTTTCTTTGTATAGATAACCTCCAGTCTGCTAGGGTATCCACCCAAGACCCTAGGGGAGTTTATCCCACAACACTATTATGTATCTTATTTTTTGTCCTGAAATGATTCCCAAAAAAATAAATTAATACATTGTACTTATTGTGATATGAATATGTAATAGACTATCCTTCAAGTCCCTATATATGAATGCGTTTAAATGTCATATAATTGCTAAGGGGTTAAAATACCCACAACAATTGTAATTACATTTTAATGTAAAAGGAAAAACAACTGATGAAGAGGTGGATCCATGACATGGATCATGAAAATCCATGAGAGAGGTAAGCCAACAAGGGGGATATGGTGGAAAACCTAAACATGGAAATAATATTCACTAATAAATTGATTGGTTCAACTGAATCCGCAATTGCTAATTTCCTAAAAAAATTAGCTAATGGCGAAGGAGTCGGTAGTAAGCTACAACTTCCATAATTTTGAAGGTAGTTGGAATATGTACCCAACTATCCCATCGAAGGTATGGGAAGAGTACCCACCTAAAGAATTATGGAATTTGACTAGAAGCTTTGATATGACCATGAATTGGCATATCTAGCATGAAATCTAAGGGAGAAGAAACCCATGAGGATGAGGGGACAATCAATTAGATACTTTGTGTATCCATGATTAGAGATAAGAAAATTATTTTGAGATATGGAAACATAATGGGGGATTATATATATCTAATCCTAGCTTGATAAATTTGAGGGAAAGTGTCCCAAACTCAAGCTTTTGTGTAGAGTTACATTCTGCGTGCTTGCTGGGTAGAGAACTAAGCAGTGAGAAAGGGAAGGTCACTGAGGAACCAGTGGAAAGTGAAGGGGCTTCCTTTGTGTTATGCAAGACAGCTGAAAAACCACCCATATAATTGTGTAGGCTCTTATATATTTTGGTTTGAGGAGGAAATTATTGGTTTTATGTGTAAGAAGGAGAGTGGAATTCATCCTTACATCACTCGTGACCCGAGAAAGAGAAACCACTCGTAACATTTGGGAAGGATCCATGCTTTTTGGGATCCTGAATAAATTGTTAAGTTTAAATATGATGAAGAAGAGTGGCCTTCATGAATCCGCCTTTAATGAATGAGTGAGAGTCTTCCCTCATGGATTCATGGTCTAACTTGAGGGTGACTAAATATAGAGGTTAAATGAGATAGTTGAGCCTATGGTTGGGTGGAAAATGGCTCAACCCTCATCAATTGTAGGCAACTATGAATAATGAACAAATAAGTGCCTTATACTTCATGCATGTGAATGTAAATTATGTTCAATGGAATATAAATGATTTTGGTTAATATATCTTTATGTGCTTTCTCACTACATTTACATCTTGATTAATGTGATATTTGTTCATGGCATGAATTGTTGATTTTGGATGTGATGATTGTGTAATATACATATGCTCACCTAATAAATTTTCATTTGTAATCATTTTGATGTTTATGTATCATTGTAGTAGGCCTTTGTGGGGAAAAATTATGGCTAAGATGGGGGATGCTAACCCCTTAGTCCCTTAAGAAACCATGATGGCTGATTGGTTATGGAGGAATCTTTATGAGTCAAAACCATGGGAGAAAGGTTTACTCTCAATAGGAAATATAAGCCCTAAAATATCAGAGTGTCCTAATGATGATGTAGACTTAAATGTAAAAGTAAAACCCTCGATTTTAAAGTGAAGATTCTGAGGAATGAATCTTCACAAAAAATGTAATTTAAGGTGTTCAAGAGTTCACCGATGAACTTGGAAACTAATGGAGTCTATATATTTGATGTAAAATTTAATTGGGATTTAAGATCCCTTAAGTATTTTCTATCATAAATTGTTTTTTTTGGATCAACCATGATGTTAAATAGTCAAAATGTATCCTTAATTTGGGATAATAAGACTTGGAGGTATTCTTATGTTTATGCCTTATAAGGAGCACGCTCCTCATGAATATAGGCCTTAATGTTCACATTTAATTGGTATTGTGTTGGGATAGAATCCCTCTATTTATATGAATGAGATTGAGTGAGAGGTTTCACTCATAAGGGCAACTATGAATAAGTGGCCTCATTTTGACTCCTTAGAAAATGGGGCCTAATAAACGACTGAGAATTAAGGAGTTTTAGGATGCCTTTATAAAGTGGGGAAACCTCACTGCCCTTAAAGGGATGTAGGAAAATAAATTTCCTTTATAGGATTTTATTTTTCTAGATGAGGCATCTTTTCCACCTTTGGGAAGTTTGCAAAACTGGTGAAATTTAGGGGCGTAAGTTTTAGCCCTAGGCCCTAATCGCACGGGCTTATGGGGGTCCATTATTATGGGCCCAACTGAAAAGTAGATAAAGTGTGGAAGGTCCTGAGATAAGTATATGTATCGGATATTAAAACATACGAGATTGTTGGTAGAGTAGAAGTCTAGAAAGAGACAATTTTTCTAGATATCCAGACATTTGGGATTTTGGATAGTGTAGGGATTTGACGAAAATAAGATATTTGAGATATTTGAATATCTATATATTTTGGACATCCATAATATTTTTATAACTCCAACCTTATCAATAGTTGAGTGTTAGGAGGGAAAAACAAATGGCATACACTAGGATCCACATAAGGTGGACCACAAGTAAACCAAAGTGTGATGTGGTAGCTGGCATGGTTGTTGACATTTCACCAGTGATGTGGTAAGTTGATGTGGTAGTGTGGACAAGTTTAGATGACATGACATGCCAATATGGCACGTTGAGATAACACAATAGTGAAATAACAAATGAAACAGTCGACATGGCATCCATTGTGGAAAATGACATGGAGATTTGGAGTTCAAGATCTAGAACTTTGGAAAAATAAAGCTTATATGTTTTGCAGATTCATATTCTCTATATATCTGGAAGAGTAGGAGGTTGAATTGCATTTATTATGCTAAGGTGTCATAATGACAATGTGGTGAAAAGGCGTAACAATGTTGAGGTCGAGGTCATGTGGCAATCACCATGGTGAAGGCGACATGGAGTCCAGGAATTCAGAGGTCTGGTGTTTTATTTAAATGACCTCCATTCTAGAACTAGTGTTGATGGGCCAAATTTTATTGCCAACAGTAGGGGATCTTCCCAGTGCAAAATCCCAAATAGACTATACACCATTTGGGATAGGATTCCCATCTAGTATGTGGGCCCAACAACCACCATGTTGTTTTATGATTCATTTTGGACAGAATGAAAAACAAGCGTTAGAAAACAAATAAAACCTTTGATAAATACAAGTTAAATCAACTTTATGGAAAATTTACATATAGTATGCTATAAACATAACAACAAATAAATAACGTGGCACGAATCTTAAGGAAGAATGTTAGAAAAATTCAATCAAAACACATGTATAAAATAAATATTCGTTTACGATCATGATTTAGTTCCTAATCGACAACAAACATGAAAGCATGAAAAGCATACAATCCCAAGTATAATATGTGCTTAAATCAACAAAGTAGTTCATTAACCAAACACATGAAAATATAAACATATACCATTGAACCAATGAGAGAGAAGTCTCACAATTCTCAACAACACATGCACGGAATTGCTTTGTTGGGCGCAAAGAGCTTCTCAAAATTAAGCTGAAATGTCAATAACACCATCACATGAAGTACCCATGAAATCCATTAGTGGAGATGCAAAGCTACCACTTGAATTCTCAAAAATATCTACAAGATCTCAAAACAATATGCTCAAATGAAGTCCAAAACTAAGAGTCCCTTACATCTAGCAAAGAGGATATATTTATGCAAAATGAGGTGACCTTTCACCTACACTCTTGACTCTTCAACTTCCTCATGACTCTTGAACTTTCTCATGAATCTTTTATTTAAATTCTATTTTCTTTAATTAAAATACAAATTACAATGAAAATAAAGAAAAAAAAAGCATTCTCATTTCGCCAAATTGGTGATGGAAATATTGGGAGCCTCTACATGTAGATCTTAGACCAAATATTCTTTCAATGCTTTGTATTCCAAAGCTATTACTAGGATATTATGTTGTAGCTCATTTTCATACCTCGTGAGACATTCTAGTGCATTAGGTAGCAATGTTTGCTTTTCATCCTGCACTTAATTAAATAACATTGTGAGCTTCATATGCATATTCTTAGGCTCCACAACATATCATGAGATCACCTCCTTTGTATCCTCTACATCATCTTTTGCAACAACTTGCTTTTTTAGATCCAAAATTCCTTGAATATTTCTTGACCTCTTCTTGTGATATCGTTTCTCCTGGTGCACCGATGGAAGGTATTTTATGCACTTTAACAAGATATTCAAGCCCATTGTGCAAGGTTTGATAAGCAATCATTTTCCTGCCCATGTCCCTGCTCAAATTCTCATGGGATTGCATTTTGATCTTGATATCCATGTTACCTTTCTCTATGGTTATCTAATCTTCCCTGGGAAATTCTTAGGTGCATTAGGGTATTTCAAACTCCATTCATATATGAGATCTACTACTGATGCCACAATATTAATTAGTAGTACTCTTCCATTTAATTCACTCAACATGTGAGGAAATGGAGCCAGTACTTGATTCAAGGTCATAATTTCACCATAGTCCCAACCCATAACTTCTTCTTATTCAATAACTGATTCTTGTAAATATTCACCCTAAGAGTATGTGATCAACAATTTTTGGTTTTTTGTTTGTAGCTAGAGATTCCTTTGCTCCAAAATGGCCAAATTTTCTTTCAAATCATTGACTTCTTTAGATATTCATTATATTTTCTTCTTTGTGGCAGCTACAAAAGTAATTCTAGCAGAAGCTATCAATCCGGGATTCATTACAGTGTCCATCACTGTGTATTTCCGTGGTGACTAATATGGGTGTCTTGAATTCTTGGACCAACATCCGCACCTTTCTTGTATGATTTTACACATAAATTGATAAAAAGTGAGTCTAGAGAGATCCAAACTTGCTTCTTCTTCTTCCACTGTGATGCCTAATTCCTGAGATGGAAAATTTCCTCTAGTGATAGGAGTGGGTGGTGGGACATTCAAGGTAGGAAACTCTACCTGTGTTTTAAGACTTTGCAACCTGCTATCTTATGCTACCTTGTCTTCATGATCCTTGTCGATTAATTCTTGTTCAAGCTAGTTGGCTAATGCTATTTCTTGCATTTTGGATTCTTCAAATTCCTTCCTTTTTCTCTCTTATTCTTCTTTCCTCTTTTGTTCCTCTTAATTTTTTTTTCTTTTGTTCTTCTTCCTCTTTCCTCTTTTGTGCTTCTTCCTCCTTTCTTTTCTTTTCCACCTCTACATTCTTCTTCTTTATAGCTTCTTGTTTATGCTTTTCTTCTTGTTTCATATTTTCTTCCACTTCCCATTTTCTACTTATTGCTTCCTCCTCCTACTTTCGTTTAGCTTCTTCTTCTTGTTGCTTCCTTTTAGTTTCTTTATCAACGTTTTGTTTATTTTCCTTTTCTTTGATGGCTTCTTGTCCCTATTTTATTTTTAAGAATAGATTTTCTCACTTCTAATCTCATGCTATCTGGAGTGTCATGCTCTGAATGTTCTCTATTTTCATCTTTAAGAGATGATTCTAAGCCTTTGGACATATTCTAATAGTTATTTACCTTTTCCTCCTCTTCCTCGGTGGTTGAAGTATATATCCAACTATATTCAATTGCTTTGCAGTGTCCCATGGCGATGCCCCTCAGATCATATCTGTGAAAAATCAATTCATCAAATATGAAACGTTGCAATTCTTCAGCCTCTGCTTCTGCCTTCTTGAAACATTTAATGGAGTAGGCCCCAATATCTAATGGGAAGACAAGCCATGGGGCTTTGTTGGCTTTGACTAGGGTATTGGACAATCCTGTAGTGAGTTGGTAAGCCACCTCCTATAACACTATTTTGTCTGTAATGGATGTGAGTAGAGCATGTGGAGGTTTATAGGCACTGTACACTCTAATGTAAGTAGAATCACCAAGGGGAAACCAATCTGAAATATCATGTAGAGAATCCCTAGATCTATTAGACATGCATGGAGGCTCTATGCCAAATAGTATATGATACAGGGGAGAGATGAACCATTCAACAATATTCTCACATATTCCCCTATATATTATATTCCACAAACTATTAAAATAGATGTGGATATGAAGGTCTTGATGATAACTCCATTTGCAACCTAGTCCTGAAAGGTCTTCGTATTTGATTTTCTATACAACCTACATAACATAGAAAAAAGCATTTGATAGACCTTTTTTGAGTGATTTGGTCTTATAAATCCTATCTGTTGTCTGCCTAAACTTGCTTGACTCTTGCCGCCAAGAATTCACAATGTCTTTTGCTAATCCATCAGAGTTAGCCAACCATTTTGCGTTGAAAGTCTCTCAAGGTTTGGGAAGCTTGTAATAATTTTCTATGTTAGTTGTTGTAAATGGTGCCACTAGTTATCTCGAATCACTTTTAATTGTAAACTATTCCATATCAGTATGCTGAAGAATCCTTTCTATAATCTCTGCATAGTGGAAGACCGAGGATGTGCAAAAAATTTATGTAACTAAGACTTCTTCACATTAATATAGACCTGGAAGTCTTCTTCATACTATGGGATGTCCTTCCTAGATAACTTTGAGTGTATATCACCCCAAGTCAGCTCTGTCATCTTGTCAATGTAGCATGAGGTGTCTATGTATATGGGCAGTTTAGGAGGGCTATCCACAATTCCTTCTATTCTCTATTATCCTAGAACTTCTATTGGATCCTCTTATAATGGGTGGATCCATTTTTCTATAAGAGGAGGATATGTTAAGACAATCTAAATTGATATTTCCTGACATATTTAAAATATTCATTAACAAAACAAAATTTTAGATTATTCCAAAGCTAATTACTTATTACAAATCCACAAAGCAAAAACATAGTGGTTTAATTAGTCTTAATTTGAGAGGGTAGGGTTAGTTGAAAATTTCATTTGCAAAGGCTAAGTGTGGCCTAGTCGCAGATCCAAATTCTATCTTGGTCACAAACCCAAGTTCGATTCAGTCATAGATTAAGATTCTAGTCTAGTCACAAATTGGAATTCTAGTGTCAAAAAGAATTTCAAATGTGAATCATAACTTTAGTAAGTGGTGACCCTCATAAAAGTTTCATATCACATTCTTAGATCACAAAGACTTTCAGTACCCACTAAATTGCAATTTGTGACTTAGTGTGGAAGTGTATTTTCTACTGTTGCAAGTTGCACATTCAAGGATTGAATGGGAAGGTATGAAAACTTGGATCACACTATATGATTAGGTGAGAATAGTCTAAGTGGACAACGCGATTTTAACCTGTGTATATGCTCTTATAAGACATATTGTGAAAGTCAAAGAGCCTGTGAGGCTTTGGTTGATACCCAAAATACTTAGCCAATGAGATGAATATATCACGAGAAGGGAAATGTGTGAGGGTTTGAAAAACACAGATACTATATCTGAGAGTTGAGTAGATATCAAACTGTTTATGTGAGAGTACACCTTAGATGATTAAGGGAGACAAAGACATATCTGCATCATGACCGCACGTAGAGAGGAGTAGGAGAAAAATTGTAAGGGTGTATAAGTATTCAAGGGGAGATGGTAGTTGAATCGATTGGGTGCCCTGAGAAAGAGAAAATGAAATGATTGGAAAGAGATGCGTTACTTACTAGTCTAAGTCACAATCACAGTATCTAGTTAGAGAGAAGGCTCCATCCAAATTCAATATGCATAATGGAATGAGAAAAAAGGAGAATTATTATTATATAACCGAGCACATGTGTGAGGAAATTACAATGGAGAATTATGACTGGATTAATTTGCATGTGAAAAGTCTAGGTCATGTTTCCAAATTGCAATGGGAGAAATGACAAGTCATAAGTCTAAAAGATAACCAATAAGTCACTAGATATTGAGGCTACAACTTGCGACTTGGGAGGTATTTTAGTATTGGTCACAAGTTGGAGTTCTATAATTCAATGGATAGGCCATTAGGCACTATATTTGCGATTTGCAACCTAGGGGGTTAGCTCTATAGTCTTGGTTGCATATTGCATCTCTAGAAGATAGATAGGGTATCACTGCAAGTTATGATTGCAACTTGCAACTAGAAGCAAGAGGCACAAGTATTTCAAGGCTTATAACAGATCCTGCAAGGATGTGATGCGATTAGAGTCAATTCAAAGGAGTGGTGAAGTTTTAGGGATTCGTAGGAAAAAGTCTGAGAAAAGTGCTAAGTAGGGGGATTCCAAATTTTGAAAGCGTAAAATTTTTGGGGGTTGTTGTAGCGGCTATAAAAAGTGGATTCCATATATCTTGGAATATGGATTTCTATTTATATGTATTGTTTGGAACTTCTAGATGGTGAACTATTCGATATACTCATTTTTTTTTTCATTTTTAATAAAAGCAATATATTGAAATACCTAGATCTAGAGGTTTATTTGTCTAGCCATATGTCCCGCTTGCAGACATGGAATAATACGATGTAAATACGTGGGTGTGGGAGTGCCATGTGCTAGCCACATTTTAGGTAGCATGGTAGAGTATGAATTGGAGACCCATAGGCACATGACTGCCATGTGGTTTCCACTTGTCAATGGTATGGATGTTGATCTGGCATATAATAATGAAACTTCTAAGGGCCATAACTTTTTGTAGCAAGATCATAATTTGATGAAATTTATATCATTCGAAATCTCTCATCGACCAAAAGATAATGGTAGACTTAGGAAATAGGTTTGAAATTCTCAAAAGAAGATAAATGCCGATAGTCCCGCCTCCTTAAGGTGACCAAGAAGGTTGGTTTGGTACATCCCATACCCTCAAAAAGGCCTAGATGGGACTAGGTGTGTTACAAAGTGCTATTAAAGCTATGGTGCAAACACTAGCCTCTAAAGGGCCAAAGATATACCATATAGATGTATTTGGGGAAAGATAAAGCTTGCTAGTTATTTTTTGGTAACAATAGTACCACTTGGATTTGACCTTCATAGGTCTTGTTGCTTGAGGAGGAGAAACTATGAAAAGGTGCCTCGAGGAAGGATATTTAAGGGAGGATGAAATTGTGGGAATGATGATGATTTGAAAATCACCAAGGAAGAATTAAAAATGAAAATTGCAGTGAATTCACTTGCATGCATGTTGGATGCTTATGGATATGTGTATGTGGGAAGTTTTGGATGCCCTGGTTTAAGGAAATATTGGAGTTCATTTTTGAAATGCATGGTGTGGCAATGAACATACTTGAATATCCTTAAAAGGATTTCATCCTTGGTGGGATGAATGTGGTTAATGTAAGGAATATACATGTTTACTGGATAAAATGCACCAAGGGTAGATGCATGGATCAACTGAGCTAACAAGCAAGAATAAGATTTACTTGATTTGTTTTGGGGTAGATTTAGCATTACTTGGCCTCATTGGGAGGATATGTGGCACATGGTGATCATAACAATAAGTGTGCGACAGAGAGATCTCTTTGCATCGAGAGTCACAATGCTAAAGAGCATGGTTGGAGGACTGTTAAATGAGTAAGTAAGGGAGATAAGCTCTTGCAAATTAGATTGGTTTTAAAATTCTAAGTAAGAGATCACGTGTGGGGGACACACATATATGTGTATGTGATGGTATGTGGAGAATACCTAAAGGTACCATTAAGTACCTTGTAGAATGCATGGTAAATGATGTATGTGGTATGAGAAAGGCTTACTACTGGTAAGGTCAAATTGTGGAATACTAACCTGTTGATGGTGTTGGACTTGCCAACATTCGGGGGGTCTCCCCGATTTTAAGTCCCAATTAGAACTCACACCATTTGGGGTAGGAGCGCCATTTGGAATACGATCTTGTTTCCAAAATAGTGGGATTTAATGTTATGCCTTGGCTACGATAACACATAGAATAATGTATTCGTGTCTCTGGTGAAATAAGTGTGTGGATTTTCAGAGGGTCAAATGAAATGCCTGAAAGGTTCTAACACAATGAAGGGGAAGGGAGTGAGCCCCTTAGAATCCTGTATAGTACGTAGCTTCAAAGGAACACATGAGCATAAAAGGCATCACAAGTTAGTCTACAAAATAGTTCACAAGTTAACCATGATAGAAATATACAACATCATGCATTCAACAGGATTCATACTAATGCAAACAAAATATATCATAAGTGTCAGTGTAAATGAAATAACATAGATCGCAAACATAACAAGAATAGTCCTACTACATTCACAACATATACATGAAAACTTGTTGACTCTGAGATTTTATTAAAGTGAAATTTCCAAGCATACATATATAGTTGAAAAACCACTAGTCCCAATAGTGGAACATTAATACAACACCTGCTCCTCCAAAGAAAGACACTCCCTCTGTGCTACAGAAAATCCAAGGCTCAAACCTCCCAGGCTCCTAATCCTAAGCTAAAAGCTTGGCTCCATAAATCCCTTTACATGAGTTATGAGGACATATTTATAACAAAAGGGGTAACTATTCATCTCCATTTTGTGACTCTTGGACTTCTCTCATGAATCTTCAACTTCATTACAAAATGCCTATTCACATTCCACAATTGACAATTATAATTTCACTTATAATATGATTACAAAAGAATATTACAATACTTTTACCCATATAGGACAAAATTGGGTAGATCCAACTAGACAACATAATAAGACAAAACATGTTAAGCTTGATCTTGGTGAAACTCTAACTCAACCATGTTGAATTGTAGCACCTTGGTCGCATAATGGTTCCAAGCCTTGTATTGTGCGATGAATTCCCCAAACTGTGTGATGGGATTGGGCTGGAAGTGGAATCTAGCCTCCATTGCATCCAGGTAAACTAATTTGGAACTGATTTGAATTTACTTCTTCAGCAGGATCAACTTGATGTTGATCTGGACATGGCCGCCAATGTATTTTTTCATATTGTTTTTGTTCACCTCTAGATCTTCCTTTATGCAGATTTGTCTGAGATGGTCCAAGTATTCTATGACCTCCTTCTTGACTTGATTCCTGTGCTTGGCTTTGATGTGTGAGCCAAATGAAGGGATCTTATGTGATTTCACCATGAAATCCGCACTTTTGTATAATCATGCATATGAGGCCTGAATATTGGCGATGAATTAGGTGAGATGTTTGTTGCTCTAAATGATCACCCACAGTTGTACTTTCTCCAACTCCACTTGTTGCCTTGTTTTCTTTGCCAATTCGGACAATGCCCTTTTGTATTACATTGACTAGTCATACACGACAGTGATGGCTATATGGACAACCTTGAGAGCTTTAACATTATCCTTGCACTTCTACTGTATGTTGTGCAAGTGCATAACTGCTTTATGCATGGTGACGAGCTCCTCCTAAAGGCTCTACATTTTTTCTCCCATTGTCGATACTTCACCAAGTATGGTTGCCTTAATTTCTTCCACATATACCTGTGTGGGAGCTACTTTCTAGACCTCTACTTGGACCTATTCAATTTGTTGCCTTGCAACCTGCAAGTTCTTTTCCATTTTCCTATTCTTAGCCATGAGGTACTCCATGCTTAGCTTGGTAGCACTTGCCAAGGCAAAGTTGGCTGTAACTATGGCCTCCAGGTTTCTCTTAGTGTCCGTTACAATCACCCTTTATCTAATGAATGCAAAAGATGTGAGTTCATATGGAAAATATTTATTTCTTTCTTGTACAATCTTCTTCTAAATCTCATCATAAGTCAGATTATACGTATCCATGATCAGACCATAATCAAGAGAAACAATTAGTTCCTTGATTTCTTGAGAAGTTCCTTATCCTGCATCTTTTTTCTCTCCTCTTCTAGTATCTAGTTTTGCTCTTGTTCCTCGGCTTGTTTCTGTGCTTCTTCTTCTTCTTCTTCTATTCTTTTCCTTTCTTCTTCTTCTTGTTTCAACCTTTCTTATTCTAATCTCCTCTTCTGTTTTTCTTCCCTTTGATTCATCTGTTCTTCCTGCTTCCTCTGTTTCCTTCTCTTCTCTGCTTCTATGGATGCTTTTAGGATGATTGGATCTACTTTCATCTCGCGGCTTTGATCTTCCACTGGTTGTGTGCAACTTTCCTCTTACCATTTTCATGCACTGGGTTGCGCCTTTTTTCTAGTGCATACTTTGGAGTGAATTATTTTTGAGGAGTAACCGGTGATGTTCCCGCGAGGTTAACTAGTCCGTGGTACTTGGAGGCATTGTAAAAATTCTTCATCTCTTTCTCCTCGGGCCTATAAAATATCCCACTTGGCCACTAGTAATGAATCCTTGCACAATGTTCTTTACATACATTCCTAGGATTGTATGGATTGAAGTCCAAATGACTGAATGCAGTTTTCTATATCTCTTTGCCTTCAGTGTTTGAAACCTTCAAATTCTTGATCTTGTACGACCTAATTTGCAAAAGAACCTAAAGAATTAATGTGAAATGGGTACTCCCATGGGTGCAAGAGTTACAAATAAATGACGTAGAAATCAATTAGGTGAGTGTTGGTCAAATCAAAGAAAGTTGAGTGGTATGATCCCATTGGATCATACACAGTGCAACCAACGAAGTTGCATGGGATTTTTAGTTTTCAATTTAAAATGCACTCCCATGTCACTTGGGTTAATTTAAATCCAACTCATACAAGCACATTCACTCTCACATTGTATATTCATATGACCATGCCTCCACTGCTTACATAGTCAACTCAATCTCATCACCTCAAACACGAAAGAAATATAGACCTACGGTCTCAAAAGGGAATTTAGGAAGTCTCAATTCTCATTATCAAAACAAAAACTTATTCAAAAAGCACTTTTGTTGGAAAATTTTAATCTTTGTGTGAAAGCACTTCTAATTGTCACTATTTTATGCTCTTAAAAATTCTCATGGAAATCATTATAAGGCTCTGTTGTTTTAGGAAACAAATATTATCCCTTTATGCCAATTGATTTGTGAACAGTCACCCTTCTTTTTTGAAATGACACTCTTTACAACACATGCATGATAATGTCATGCCCCAAAGATTATTATGAATTCATGAGAACTCTTAGTCATAACTTATTATTTACATTTATCTAACCCACCTTATAGTATAGAATGCATACCAATTAACAATCAACATGAAAACAATTTTTTGAGCTTTATTGTTCCATATAGACACAAAAATTCCCATTTCATACTCTTATAGTGTCATTAAAATTTATGTCAGGTTCCATTTCTTGATGTCCACCATTTCCTTAAAACAAAATTGTTTTCTTTTCCCACACCTATATAAATGTGATTTTATATGTGACATGCTTTTCTGCTATATGCATACAGATTTTTTGTGGGATACTCTCTCTGCATGTATTGAGCCCCCATTTCCTTACAACAAAATTATTTTCTTTTCCCACACCTATATAAATTGATTTTATATGTGACATGCTTTTCTGTTATATGCATACAGATTTTTTGTGGGATACTCTCTCCCTCTCTCTCTCTCTCTCTCTCTATCTCATGAGGTTTCATAACCGAAGATCTTATAATTATAGATGGGGTCGAGGGGGACATGGAGACAAGAGAGAAACAAAAAAATTTGGTTCTCCATTCACTTGCATGTTGATTCTGAGGAATTTCATCAACTTACTCAAACACGGCATTTATATATGGGTGGAAACCCTAGCCATCTGCACAACCTTCACGTAACATGCCTCCTCCACACCCTAGCATTGTAGAGTTGCGTCCAAAACAACCCTTTTCTCCTCAGTAACTACCTACCTTGCATGGATGTGATGAAAATCCTATTGGAATCCCTTAGGATATGCAAGGTTTCCCTCCATTTCTGATCATCTTCATCCTCATTTACATCTTGTGTACTCTGCAACCTCACATGCTATGAACTTGAATCCAAATCAGCCCTTGCAACCATCTCTAGAGTTTGTTGTTGCTAAAATTCACCCCCCTCTAGCAACCCCTTCTCACTCTTCATCTGGAGCCACATCCTCCCATTCTCGCACCTCCACTATAGGAAAGAGTGAGAAAATGGAAAATATTAGTAGAGGACATGTTCCCTAAAATACATTCTTGGGGTAAGGAGGAGGATAACAAAGGCAAGGAAATTCACAGGGACCTTGATCTCTCATAGTCTGTGTGTTTGATTTATGGTTTCATTCTACATACAATTTTATTTCAGCATATGTGTCACGGTGACAACTTTCAACTTTATTTTCAGTATATATATATGATGCACTCTTGACACTTTGATTTTGTATTTGACACACTTTCAACAATACTTTTCTATATGGTGTTAACACGATAATTTTCATTAAATCACTATATTTTTTGATAGATTTATGATGGATGACATGTTATTTTATGGAGATATGTGGTGATCTATTATGGTTTAGTTGTTATATTTATATTTTGAATGTTATGGTCATTTACATGCACATTTAGATGGGGTTATAAGGGACTTTCACGACACCTTAATATATGAGGGATGTTTTTCATGATGCATGCATTTTCTTTTGTGGCTTACATGATTGGAGGCAAAAGGATTATTTTATAGTTAGATATAGATGGATACTTTATGAGGCATGGGGCTATATGATATGAATACTTTAGCACCATATGTAGTTTTGATTGATAACACATATGTGGATGAACAAGGAGTATATTCCATATTGTGTATTTATAATTGTTATTATTTTTTTATGAGCACATGTTATGTTGGGAGGAATAAATGGATGATTAATTTTATAAAGTATATAAGGGGGCTCCACCTACCAAACTTATTTAAAATTTAAACTAAAATTTAACATTTCCTTTGGAACTCTCCATTCTTGAATGACAACAAAAGATATTAAAATAAAATAAAAACCAATATCGTAAACAATTATCCGCCCTAATTTTTTCGAAGGTATACAAAAGGGAAAGGAGCCTATGAAGGAAAGAGGAAATACTCTATGAGGAGAGGTATGCACATATTATAAAGTTGTTATTATTTTCCTCTGATTCATTATTATGTGAGTTCAAGAAGCTAATATGTTTGGTGGCAACACACTCACTCAAAGGAGAGACAATGTGGAAGGCAAATTCATTTCATTCTATTGAGAAATACTAGGTGATCTTTATTTCCTGCATTTTTTTATGCTGATAGAAGGTCTAACATGTAATGTTGGTGCTAATAGCTGCTAATTTTGCAGATAGGGCTTGTTGATTTGATCTTATCAATCTCCTAGAAGGATTCCTTATTGTTTCTTCATATAATTTTACTCTTTGAATGTTTGTATATGATTCCATTACATCATACATATTTCAAATTGAATTATTGCCAATATTTTTCACAGAAACTTTCCAGACATAAGGTTGTACTCACAAATTTTAATAAAAAATCAGTCATTTTCTAGGCATCCATATGTGTGCACATTTTTGAAAATTTGTCTATTTTCATGAGCAGTTGGTAGCTAAAATTTATTTAACTTATTTTTACAGCAAAATTTTCAAGTGTTTACATAGTCCTCTGCCTTATGAAATAATGTTTTATTATTTTCAATAAATTGTTTCGCTTCAGTTTCAAATTGTTCACAACTTTATATACTATTACATATTATACATTTGTATATGCTTTCACTTCGTTGTTGCAAAAATTGTATAAATTTAATTTTTGTGCCTTTATTTAATTATGTGCATATTAATTAATTTATTTTCCTTGTTGTAAATAAACTTTTAAATACAAAAACCCTCACTAAAATTGGGGCATAAAACATTAGGGTCTAGTTCGGGTATCTCACATTCCCAATGAGATCTGAGGCTTTGATGGAGAAGTATAAAAAACTTCCCTCGTCAGCATCATTTGGCAACTATACTCGAGAGAAAGAGTAATCCTTGGTTTCTAAGTTAGGTTTTGCCTTGCAAATGACCATTCAATTTGCTTGATAGCCTAATCTTGAATATCGTATTGATAATCAAAGTGATATTACTCATTCTCTATTGGGGTTTATTGCCAATAATTCCAACATCCTTGAATAATTTGCATGTGATTGGGTTGTTATATCTCAAGGCATTAATTTTCAATAGCAAAGAGAGTCTTTATAAAGGCATCTTCGTGAATGTGAATGTGAACGCGCTGCTCATAGATAATGAGCATATGACGAGTGAGTCTCAATTCTCTAGGAGAATCCATAGAGAAAGTCCTAAATATTCAAAAGAGGTAAAGTTATCCTTGTTGTAGAGGCGCATTACCTTTTTTTCCAAAGTCTCACAAGTTCATCGAAAATTGCTTCACCTGCACAAAGAGTCATATTTGGGACTCAAGGATCCACTAAGGGTTCAACCTAGTATTCTTACACTTCTAACCCATATTCATCAACTGTATCCCCATCTAATCAATTAATAGTTTTTAATTTTCTTATAATATGGTTCAATCAACCACCAACCATACTGTTAGAAAATTATATATTACGGAGCAATGGAACACATAAAATATTGCAGAAATATAAACACAGAAAACACATAAAACAAGAGAGACACATATATACATGGTTCACCCAGTTTGGGCTACGTCCACCCCGAACAGCCAGTCCTTCCTT